>PDNC01000007.1:0-213143 GCA_002572885.1 Blastomyces parvus
CGCCGTGCCCCGGTTTATCTCGTCACATTGCGGGAGGCTTTTTTTTTTTTTTTTTTTTTTTGTAAAGCAGTTTATCCAACTAGAACTAGATCAACAGATCAGTTCAAGGTTCCTGCTAGATTGATGTGAAAATTTCTCATCGGCGAAATAGAGCATAAATTCTAGTAAGCTGGTGTTGTCTGAATCTCGTTTAAGCCAGAATTGGAATTTCAAAGCAGGATCAGATGATCACATCTCGTCTCTATGGCGGCTTGGTAAGTTGGTAGCGAGCTCGAGAGACCAGTAACCATGAAAACTCAACTCCTGAACCGTCACTGGTTCATACTGGCTTCCATCCTCATCAATTAATAAATGTCCCAGCCAGCCACGACCGTTGTCGCCTTGGGTAAGATGGATGGTTTATTAGCTGCTGGCAGACGAATTCCGCACGGAATATTTTAATTTTCCACCAACCGCGAGCTTATTTTCCTGTCCGGAGCTGAATTGCAGATTTAGCTCCGTTTGGCCATGTGGATTGCACCCTCACCTGCTTCCTCACCTACATATCCGCGCCTTAATGCAAGATAAGCAGCACTGTTCACTGGGGAACCGTCGAGATTCTTCTTCTGCGGAGGGAGATTCCCAGGTTAGCACGATCTTCCTCGGCAGTGGAGTAGTTGTAGCTTGTCGGCCCATGCACCACATATCAGCTGCTGCCTCTATACACGTAACTAGGAGTTTCTCGAAAAGTAACGAGGACGGCTACCAGGGCGCCCCGTGTCACGACATTTAATTTGCGAAAACGTGATACTTTGCTTAATCCTGTCGGGTGGTGACTCGTGAGTTTGAAGTTTGAAGTTGCCAACGGCCCAGAACAAGCCATTGGATACTTGTCCAAGGCTGCAGACTGTATATGACGACGACATTAATGCCCCAGAACCTGATTACCAAGTCAGTTTTTCTCCGAAGTTTTAGGTGTATCTATCAGGCCAGCCACCCAACCTAGTTCTGGAAGTTCATGTTCACTCCATTTGCAAAAGCCGCCGGCCTGTTGTTGCTGCGAAGTTCGAACGAATGGGATCACGAGAACGGCCCGTGGGAAGATTTATCCAGCCTTGTTCGATATCCTTCAATGGCCTGATTTGTCTCTGGCTTTCCAGGAAATTACTCGGCTTGTCATCCTCAACAGGCGGTCAAAGAGCAATAAGCCCGGCGAGGGAAAGAAGAAAATTGAAAAGGAGGAAAAGAAACAAGGCTCTACTCCGTCCAGGGCAAAGTTAACAAACATAGAATTTCTCCCCCTCTCCAGAACCAAGGAACACACCCTGTAAGCAGCGTATTCAGAGCGACGTTCCATGGTAGTTGTTAGTTTGGTCGGACCCCTTGCTACTCTTAATCAGCATGCTACCCTTAATCAGCATTAAAGGTAACCTGCGGGCTACATGATTGGGATATCTCCATTCGAGGCTGGCAAAAGGTTGGTTGGGGGCGCCACCAAGGTAACAATAATATGATCTGGAAGTTAGCTTTTCTTCCAACAGGTATGTAACTAAAAAACCAGAAAGGATGGGGAAGAAAAAAAGAAAGAAACCAAACCGCTAAATTGCTCACTCACTCGTCAGAAATTCACCCAGACCCAAGTTAGCTGAGATGTGCATCTATCTGAGTTGGAGATTCAGTTGCCCAAAGTAGCCCCGATGAACCGCCCTTTGAGCCTCCTTGCGCTGCATATTCAAGTTAACAATATAATAGGCGGCAAAACGGACCATATGATTGCCACAAGCAATAGCAACAAATGGCCCTAAAATGTGGCCTAACCCGCGCTACCTGTTAGTTCGTCAAGGTTGTATTCTGTCAAACCTGAAACATCACATCGCCAACTCATCAGGTAGCCGGGTCTGGGTTGAGATGAATGGGCAACGATCTGGGTAAAACGCTGGAGCGAAGAGAAGACAATTCCGCGGTGAGCAATCTGGCCGGGCTTCTGTCCAAATCATCTGGGGGACTTCATCTTCTCACCGGCTGTCAAAATCCGTAACGCCATCTCGAGTTCTGCTAACTATATCAACTCACTCCTACCATTCACGTTCTTTGGTTGGCACCTGTATTCTCCAACAGTCATGGTAACGATCAACAACTATCTTTCCATTGCAGTGCAACAAAGCAAGGCAACCTGGTGATTGAGAAAGATATGTTGAGCTGAGGCTATTATTCATTTGTTCTCTCCTGTTCTTCTGATATTTGGTTCGCCTGATACTATTTTTGTTCTGTCATGAGACGTGTATCTTTCCCCCTCGCCAAAAAATAATACGGTACGGTCACAGAACCAGTGCTAGAACGATACGGTATGATGTAATCCATACCGTACTGACACGACGTACGAAACCGGTCATAGATATAGTATACTGACTTGGTTCAGCAATATAAAATACATGAGGTCGCTTGGACCCTGGGCTTCTGTCCTGGAGAATATTAGATACAGATAACTGTAGGGTAAAAAACGGCACAGCTATTATTATTTATTATTATTGAACTGCACACGCCGTACATGATCTATGCCTAGTAAATCCGGGGTAGAACCAAGCCAGATCCAAGCCAAACTCTAACCTCTCGAAGGGAGAAAGAAAACCGGAATTGCGAAGAAGAAAGGACAGACCCGCCAAATGGAACGAATCCCTTCAAGAAGAGCAAATATCCTCCCCATGACAAGGTATTTAGCATGGGAATTCCTAGTATGAGTAAACCTGGGCCGTTCCCTCTCTCCAAGCTTTCTGGTCCGCTTTGTTCTTCATTGAAAGCCACAGGAACAGAAATCTGGTTGACAGGACGTACCACACTCTGTTCAAGTAATGATCGATGTACAGTACATACATACATGTACGCCACCTACGGAGGATCAAGGGCAAGCTCAGCAGATCATGGGAATGGAATGCACTCAAAGAAGAGCCTGCATACCGCAGCTCAGACACACAGGATGGTACGTAGATGTACATGTATGTACTGTCCGGATGGATGCATCGAAAAAGTACAGCGCACTCATTGAACTCTGACCTTGGCAAGGGCCATGACAGATTGATTATTTACCTTGACAGAAACGCCGCCAGCGAGAATTCTCTCTGCAAAAATTTCCCAGCAAATAACTACTCTGTATGCATTTGGTAGAAAGCTTAAAAAGAAACAACACACATTTTGACTATTTTTCAATCCCCACAAACTGTGTCTATTGAGTCTGCATCTTTGGTTAAGCCCCTCTCTCCCGAGGGGGACCAGGCGGGACTTCCCGTTGCCACACCTTATGGCTTTGGGGTTTTTTTTTCCTTTTTCTTGAGGCCAACAACCCTTGGTCCTTGGAACGGAGGTTCAGAGGTTACCAGAAAAACGAAGTGGAGCGGCTTGTGCTCTAACTCTAATCCCCAGGATCATAGATCATCAATCAGAGGCTGGCAGACAGCTCATTTTCTTTGTTCGCAGTTGCCAGAGTGTGTCTCACATTTTGTTATTTTTATTTTCCATTTTTGAGAAAGTGCCTGAGGTGATATTTCAATTGAGACTAGAAAATACACATGAGAGGGAGTCACAGCATCTTTCCTTGTCATGAGATAATTAGATTGCTACTTTTTCATTGTTCTGTTCTGTATCTCTCATTTCCTGTCTCAATGAGCGCGCATCTAACCGTGGCAGAGGTAAGAATATACTAGTTTTTCGTCAATTTTTTGTTAAAATGTACTGTACTATATTCATCTGAATGTGGGTAACTGAAGAAGGGAGAATTTCAACTGTCTTCAGTGTGATAAAATTGTGTCTCTACTAGTCTATGTAGTATAATACATTCACAGTTTCTCAAGCTCAGTAAGACTATATGAGAAATAATCAAGAGACTAAATCTTAAAATGTTTACTTTTTCTCTCTCTTAAGTCTTTTCATTAACTAATAAACAATTATATCAGAGCAGTTGCTCTGTCAATAAAAAACTGTCAATAAATAGATATGGTTAAAAAAAAGCTACATAACTGAACTGTCTTCTGAGGAAATGAAAACAGAGACTGAATGAATTGCATTTTAGATATAAAAACCTGATAAAGATGATAGATACAGTTACATACTTCATATATATATATATATATATAACAATAATAAGAAACATGGATAGATCCATTGATGTTCCCTGCATGTTTCCGATACACGCGAAGAGGACGATACCAGCGGGGCAGGCCATGAGGTCCGTAGGCAGTGCTAATGCAACGTCAAGCTCGATGATGAGCATTCTACTTTATACTTCATAACTATACGTTGTGATAGATATAGCCATCATCCACGTTTTATGAGGGATATTGCTGCATTCCCCCGCGTTGGTGTGGTGAGCAGGAAAAAGCAGATGGACGTCATATAAGTTACCCCGCGCACAACATACAATCAAATGCCAGGCTCCTTGGGAAAAACAGCTCAATTGCCACCAGTAAAACACTGATGGAGGAGGGGCTGACTTCAAAAAATACTTCATCTATACGGATTACTGTGCCGTCCAACTGGGTTGTGTAAGATAAGTACCAGTTCTTACCATTCTTACTATCAGAAACAACGATGTTATAAATTGTACGAGAGACACGCGAAATCCATCCGGAAGCGCACAAGTGAGCAGGCCGGGGTGGGAACTTAATTATTAACTTTGCTGACCTAGTCTGGACATACTTATCGGTTGTTCGGTACAGTGCAGTGCATATTGGAGGGCTCCGTTTCGTCCCCTGCTGGTGACATCGTCCGAGAAAGCGACTAAAAACCTCGTTACTGCAAGGGGAAGCTGGAAAGAAGGCCCGCCGTAACGAGCTGTCAGCTGCAAGAGCACAATTAACCTCACATTGCATAGGTTTGGTGGTGGCTTTGACTGCAACGCTCGTCGGGTATGTGGGCAGGATGCGTGGTGGGGTTCTTCAGGCCTCAAGGTGATGGCCGCATTTTGCGCATGCATACATACGCAGATACTGTGGGGGGCTTCCGGCACCCTCGAATTTATTACTTTACATCTGCCGGATGCACATTCGATTTAGTTTGCCACCTCGGGGAGCTCGCGCGATTTGAAGTCACCTGGTGGAAACCGGGGGGTTTTAACCAGAAAATGTATCAAGCTAGCTGCGGCCGGCGGGCTTTTCAAAATGGAAATGCTTGCAATCTGGAAGAGTTTTTCGCGTGTGGGAAGGAAAGAATCTGCAAGTTAACTGCCGAACACAGTTCTCTAGGGATACGAGCGATCGACTGCAGACGTTTGCCGCCTCCATGTGGCCAAGACTAGAGGCGGATTCGGTGTGTTTTGCAAGCGCCTTCCAATTCCTTGGACGATACAGGGCATTTCTGCAAAGCATGTCAATTCATGGGAGACTAATGGAGCTGACACGGAGAGGGGAACTTATAGAAGGCCAAAATAATGCAATCGAGGGTTGTTATGGAGTAGTTTATCCGGGATGGGCAAGCCAGTATCTGGTGTTTGTATCGCGATGACGGGTCCCTGTCGATAGTTCAGGGAATAATAATATAGGAAGCTCGCTTCGGTCATCAAGCCAACCCCGCTGACTACCCCTCCATATGCAAGATGCTGAGAAACAAAGATAAAAGGCACGGAAATTGAAGGTCCTTGTATCCTGGCGTTTCCAACCATCGCAGTCAATACGGGGTTTATTATTTTTCTCAACCTGTCAGCAATTGCCAGCTCCCACCGTATATTACCTCATCCATTGATCTGGACGTCCAAAGCGGGGGTCAGACCTCTCGACAAGAGACAACGGGAGGCACCACTCTGTTATGTTCAGTGGCTATAACCCACCCCGGGATAATTGACAATGGATGAGATGTGGGCTTCATAATTATAGTGCCAGCATGTATGAGAGTGGAGATATACAAAATATACAATACCAAAATAACGAAAAGTACACGTGCTGTACATACAGTATGCTAAAAATACACTGTTACTTTACGAGCGTCCGGTTTCCTGTATCAGTGACAGCCGTGGACGATACATCCATTTCATTCGCACATCCACACTCGACATGAATTGATTGAAAGGGTTCATCCACTGTCTAATAATTGATCCCTATCCTTGAAGAAGGAAGCGAAAGCCCAATCGCACACAGCGTTGAACGGTAAATATCATTCGGCCGCTGACCCACCACGATTCAAAATCCTGCTTGTGAGATTTGCAGGGACAGAACCCGTGGCTTCCCGGACTCCCTTTGCGCCAGGGACAAAGACTCCACCTTTACCTTTGCGAACACGCAGGCAGGGTTGTTGTTGTGTCTTGTTGACAGCAGCATTCGCCAGATAGCCGGCGCACTTTAGTGGGGAAATTGACGCTGGTCTTCATCCTGAGGGCACGAGCAAATCCCGAGTCTTGAAATCAGCGGGAAAAGCACGCTGTGAAGTCAGTTAACAAGAGCTTTCTCTGAGACAGGGATCAGGGTTCAAGAATGTCCAGTCCGATCGTATTCCGAACAATGATTTGTGCTGTACCATTGCAGCTGGTGGACTGGGCGTTTGGCTTGGCTGGAATGTTCAAGCAATGCAATATTGGCCCAGCGAAGAAAGGAATGGATTAAAGCAGAAGACCGAAGGGTTCGGAAAGACGAGCAGAACCTGTGAAATTTCATTCTCATGAAGACAAGTTCCGCTGGTTGTCACTTTCGATATCCCGCAAACGCAGGCGCAAGGGAACAGACAAGCCAACAATTGGGCAGGGGAATAACCAGAACAGCACACTAAAGAGGGTCTAGACAGCCTGGAGCCGCACCACTTGGCGGCTGGGGCAGGATTGCAAGCCGGCAACGAATCACAGCAACAAAGGGTGAAGCCAGTGAGGGAATCGGCGGTTCATGGGTAGGCGGGCCGGATGAAAGGGCAGGCTTTGAACGCGAAGATAACGCTGCCTCCAATCATGAGAGCAACAGGTCAAGAACAAAGGAGAGAGGGCGGTGGATAATTTTTGGCTTCGTTGATCGCCAGCGAACAGGCCACTGAATTGGGATAGTCCCGGAGCTGGGCTTGTCAATCGCAGCACCTGGTCTCGATTGACTGGTGGTGGCAGCGACCACGTATGTGACACGCTGACCATCAGACTATCCTTGAAAGCCGCCCACCGAGCGTCACTTGGTACGTTGGTAGGGAACGCTGCCAGGGATCTCCTTAGCTTAGATTATTGACGACAGCGATCGAATACCCTCGGCTGCCAGACTCCACCAACTGGTTTGATCAACCCCCAAGGAATTGCCGTTATGGACTGTATTTCTCATTTTAATTTGGCAAATTTTTGTTTCGTGCGACTTTTTCAGCATGCCCATCATCTGATGTGAAGAAGCTGAAGACTCCCCCTTCTTCGACTGCTCAAACTCCAGGTCTATGGTGGGGCTGACAGAGACAATGATTGCGGCCACAGGCTCAATATTTGACTGCAGTGGCAGTCGCTGTCCATCATTGGATAGCCGAATATCTTGCGCTCATCAACTATTCAACGTAACTCAACGGAGCAAATTAACCACCCGAGATTTTCATTCATTATTTCCTGCTCTCCAATGTGGGTGATTGCTCGGATTCGAAAATGGTCAAAGCCATCCTGGCTTTGAGCACATCGACATCGCCCAGGGAATAAACGCCGCCGCCAATTTTGGATATTTGTTAACTCCTTTGGGCTGGACTCATATACCCTCCCCAGCCTACAGTTGCTGACTGCCAACAACTCTGGGATTTGCAAGAGCTGCGTGATTATTCTTCTTGCTCTGCTCTGTAGGCCTATCCGAGCTTCTCCTCCCCCCCGCCCAGTCCAAGATCCTGGCGCACCCTAGTGACCCCACTACCAGCCCATCCCACCGCCCTTGCTTCCCGACGTGGTACAGATTTTTAGCCCCTTCTGAACTGGCCCAAGACTTGAAGAACCAGCAAAATCTGAGCTTTCTTGTGGATGGCCTGCCCCGTTTCAGCTGCATCGACCCGTTCATGCATATGCGAGTATGCGACAAAGCGACAGGACGGATCCACGCCACGGATCCTTTCTAAGAGCCATCGGCGACACCAAACCATCTCCAGCCTAGCTTTCCGCCTCCGCCTAGAACTAGCCAGACCCTCCAACCCAAGGTTCGCTCGCGCCCGTGAGATTCGAATCATCTGAAGATGATTATTATCAGTTATTATTATTATTACTACAATCATCAGAGTTTTCCGGTTTGGCTTATTCGATTTTTCACTGGCATTTCGGGAACATTTCGAAAGCACTTCAAAACTTTTCCCTTATGAACTGAAGTACGTGATGAGATTGCGTCTAGCATATTTTGGAGCTAGTAGATATCCGCTGGTGCTCTGCAAAAGCAACACCAGAAGGCAAGAATGGCTCGGCTTTGGCTGGATTTCTCGAGCATCCTGTCCTCCCGGAATCAAAGACCCCTGCTCTGTGCCAAGTGGCTCCAGCCACTTCTTCTTTTTGGATGTGGGTTTGCTGATGGGCTTACATATCTTCCAGCGACATTCTTGTGAGATTTCAGGAACACATCTCTCAAGGCTCAATACGGGGTGGCTTCGTGCGATCCACTCCACTACAATAACAATAATAAAGAAGTGCCAGGTTTAACAATAAATGGCATCCCATGGTTGGTCGACCTGGCACCTCAGCCTGGCCGGAGCCTGATGCTGAATTGTTGCATTTATCTCGGCATATGTCGAAGAAAAAGGGACCCAAGGCTGCGCAGCGCCAGTAGTACCCTGTACGGACGGCCTACAGGGTATGGGTAGATATACGTTTGCTGGTGGTTGAGTTACACGGCGAGTTCAGAGGCATAAGGGTGTGTCGCGTGTCGTGTGACTTTTTTGACCGCCAGGAACAACAACAACCTTGAAATCCACGAAAATGGGTGCTTTCTGCTCAGTCCATCATAAACAAGGCGTACGTGGGACGGTCTACGGGTGTTAACGGCAACTTTCTTCGAATAAAGTTTTGTTTTTGATGTTGCTGTTTTGCTTATACCCCCGGCATGAGGCTAAGGTGCAGAAGAAATTTCTGCCAGACGCCTGGTTGCATTCTACGTTACTCCTCCCACAGGGCCTCAACCCCTTATCGACGCATGCTCCCGATCACGTCCACACTTGACCGGAACAAGCTTGTGTGTTCTCTACTATTTACCCTCGGCTATGGGAGGTATTGACTGTGGCATAGCAGCGTTAGTCTTGATATACTATGTGGTTGTCTCAGCTGCCCCCTGACAACCTGTAGCCTTTGTGGCACAGCTTTCTTCATACCTATTCTTGTTCTTTTTCTGATCGCAGACATCTAATTCCGTTATTGGATAAGTGATTGAGAACAACTTTCATGGAAGATGAAAACCTGATACCACCTATACCTAGCTGTCCCTCGATATACAGTACTTGTGCAAGTATTGAACCCGTGGGAGGGCGCCATTCTCTGTCCTCTTGTTAACAACCAAGCCCGTCTGTCGCTTCAAAAGGGTGTATACCAACTTCCCGGGCACACATATATGTACACGCACACACACACCATCCACAACATTTCGAACACGGACACTTTAGACCCCAATGGGTAAATTTGTTCAACAGAGACTCTTCCTCGTGGCGTTGCTTGACGGGTAGCACCTGCGAGGAAAGCGCAGCATGATTATATGCATGAAATGAAGCTTTTATTTTGGCCCGTTTACTTCTGGTGATATGATATGAGATGGGATGCCTTGGGGTACCCTTCAAGCACCTCTTTCCTTCAACCTCGTCAGCTGCTCGATTTTAAAGGTGTACGGTTTAACTGCGGAGTGTCAGTGTGCATTTGTTTCTCATTGAGGCGTTATTCAAAGTAGGTCAAGTGTCTGGTCGTCTGGTAGGGGGTAACCCTATATTCATTCAAAAGTAGAATATATTGTCTCTACGCGTATCATTATACTATAGAAGAGTATACGTGCTGTACATTGCCCACGTTGGCATGTTAGATCTGTGTCCCTCGTCACACGAATATATAATATGGGTTTATTGCTGTCCATAATATATTCTCTACAGTGGGTACGGTCCGTAAACAGTTGCAAATAGTAATGATCCACCCCTATGCCGTCCCATTCATTGCCTTTGATATATTCTTGTTTGAGCCTACATCTCCATAATTTTTAAAAAAAACAAAAGAAAAAAAATGCCGATATCAAAAGCAAAATCTGCAATGCAAGTTAGACCATTTAGAACAGGATTACGACGCTCTGCGTCAGCCATATGGCCGTTAAAGAGGTACGAAGGATAGCAATCAGCGCAACAATGGGTTACACCCGGGCAAAAGAGACAAGATATATCTCTTGGAATTATCTCCAAGGTATTGGTAACCTGGATCCGATTTTGAGAAACGGGCAGAACCATGGTACCCTGACAAAATTCTTGAGTTACAAGAACGCGCGAGTGTTTGTTTGACCTGGATAAACCATAGCAGAGAGAACTAAAAAAAGAACTAGGCTTGGGAGAGAGGGTTGTCCTTTTGTTTTCTTTTACCGAGGTGTATTCGTGCATCTCCGGGTCTAGATGTAGCCTTATCATCCCACGGCCGAATCATTGTCCATGGTGGTTGATCATAGATCGAGATTGAAAAAGCATTCTACTGCCCGACTGGAGCGAGTTGCTCGTCAAAGTAACGGGAGACAACAGGTTCATGTCGTACATGTACTTCCCATCAAACCATGAGCCCCTTCCCCACCCCTACCACATGGAAACAGTGTCTGGTCACAGTTCTTTTTGCCGGTTGGCTCGTCCATTGGAGCCACATACACAAGCGCGGCTAACTGGTAGCCTGGGTAAAATGCCTTCATCTCACAGGTGCCACGTAGCCTGTCCCTCTTTTTGAAGATAAAGGGCGAAGCAATCCACAAAGAAGGGAGGGAAAGGAATTACGGTGCCCTTTCCCCAGTTTCTCTGGGACAGAAAACGCCACTTGTGCTGCATTCTTGTCCCGTTTATTGATTTTCTTGCCTGGAACAAGGGGATCAATTCCGAATGGGAGACAGTGGATGTTTGTTAAAGTTTTCCATGGCGGGTCAAAGGTATGTTTTCCCACGGTTCATTAATGTATTGATTGTCCGTCTCTGCATGGATTTACGGTGCATGATGCATGTACCTACCAGATGATACCATGGGAACATGACCACTGATGAGGAAATTTTGACCGATGATTTTCGGAAAACAAGAAAATACAATCAGGAAACCAAAAGCCAAAGGTTATTTGGCAATAGAGCAGACTCAGCGACCAAAAAAAGATCTGATGATCAGGACACAGTATTCCGTTGGTCGGTAATCTACATTTTTTCGAGAAGAGCGTTCTAGGGTGGTCAGACCGCTAACCGTGGGTTGCAAAAATTGCAAATCGCCGGACGAATAGGTCATGTAGAAAGTCTTTCTCACAAACAACAAGGGCTCATCATCATATGCACTCTGGATATATGTGTATGTTCTTGTTATTTTAGCAGCAGTACATTCAGTTCATGACCAGTATCTCGAGGACAGCGTCCTTGGTAACTGCTTCGTACTCGAGAAAGGAATTTAATCGCGTTAAGAGCATGTCAGCCTATCACCGATCGTGTACATGTACATGTACAAGTGCATGCACAATGAAATGGATAGTTTCTTGCTTGGTGTCAATAATCAACAGCCCACAGGAGTACAGTTGGTACCTGAGTACTCCGTACATGAAGCAGTTTAAGTCGCTGCCAGTGCCATGGTCTAGGATGCTGGGACGCAGGTAGAGAACTCTCGAGGAACGATGTGGCAGAGCAAGAAACTCCAAGCGGTTGGTACCTAGTAACGAGGACTCTATCCAACATAGAGCGCTGAGCCCGCTATAGCTTCAATCGACGTGGTATCGGCTAAAATTTGATAGCCAAAGCTCGCGCTTCCATTCAATCATGAACATGACTGTAACCATAATTGAGCAGATATATTTGTCCGTTCACCAAATAGGCACAGGGACATCGAATATGAGCTATCAGACATGTCCCGCTGCAAAATTGTTGGGCAGCGACATTGGTCGCGGTGGTAGCTGTCATGCGGCGTATAGTGTTTCAGAACCAGGTAAACTGGGTCATATCAGCATCGAACGGCCACTGGCCCCAAATGTATAAACTTTGCAGTCAGATAAAACATAAAGCAGGTACGACGCGCATATACGCAAACGGCTTGGCGATGGTGCCGATGTCTTAGACTTTTTCTCGCCGGCTCGTCCTGGAAACAGAGGCTGCGATGTATGTAATTATTAGCGCGGCGTCAAGATGAGGTCGCGATCCACGTGACCTGCACCTAATCGCGGTAGGCGTCAATCAGCTAAACCCGTTTTGGATAAATGATGACATCGCCACAAAAATGGCTGAGATTGCCTTTTGGCTGGCGTGGGATCGTCGTGTCTAGATATTCACCTCTTGGCTGTTGGGGATATAGCAGATCTCGACAGGAATAACGTGGATACTTCGCCCTCCGTGCTATGCACTGCTAGATTTCAAAGGAAGGGCAAAAGAGGGAAGGACAAAGAGGCTATGTCCCGCAATAAGCGCCCTCTATCATCCTCTATCCGTGATGTCTTGACGACTCCCTCGGCCGCCGCTCTTGGAACCTTTGATCCTTGGAATTCTGTATCGACCGGACATCAACGAGCTGAAAGCTCCAATGGCAGTACCTCCGGATGGCAGCAGGTATTGTCTGAGAAACTCGGAGAGCAATTTGGAGATAAAACTGGTCGCGGCGGTCGTGGAAATAGGGAAGGCGATTGGGAATGGGTATCTCCAGAGCAATATGAGGATGTCAAGCGGAGAGAAGAACGGATCAACGATATTAGGAATTTTATGGGTGGCGTTAAGAAAAGGCGGTTAGATGTAAGAGGGAGGACCGAAACGAAGCAAATCGCTGTGAAGGACGAGATTCATTGCGGAATTATCAAAGGAAATGGGGCGTTCGTTCTTGGTGATCCGGAGAGCGAAGGGGATAAGGATCGCTCCGTGGTCTGTCAAGATCAAGTTCGCAATTCATCGTATGCTAGTGATAGCTCAAAGAGGGGAGATGAGTCTGCCGAAACTCACAAGCCAGCAACAAGGGAATTGGAAACAGTCAATTCCAGCTCGCCCCCTAAGCCCACTCAGTCCCATATCCATACAGCTTCACGGCCAGCACCCTCCAAATCTGCAGCCAAAGGAATATTTGCAAATTTGACCATCTATGTCAACGGCTCAACCTATCCTCTCATCTCAGATCATAAACTCAAACAGCTCCTCGTTTCAAACGGTGCAAACGTTACTTTTGCCCTCGCTCGACGCACTGCTACTCATGTTATTCTCGGTAGACCAAATAATAATCGAAACGGCAATGGTGCTGGCGGGGGACTTGCGGCAACGAAACTGCAGCGTGAGATACAACGAGTCGGTGGAAAGGGGGTGAAGTTTGTTGGAGTTGAATGGTTTGTATTCCCTAGCCCGGTCCCAATATATCATAAAAGCGCCTTTATTCGTCTGGAGTGTTTAAAATTTCATTTCAAGTACTTCGTCGTTAAAGGCATTTCGATTCTACAGGTGCTGACTAGTTCCTGTTCGAATCTAGGGTCCTGGAAAGCATCAAAGCCGGATGCCGACTCCCAGAGGCTCGATTTGCAACTTTGCACATGGCGCCAGATAAACAGAGAAGCGTCTTGAGTATGTTTCAACGAGAACCATAACCGTAGGAAGGGATCCTAGAGCGCTCATATTTTCCACCTTTTCATGACCCTTATGTGTCATTGTATTATGTCTCTCCTATCTAAATGTTACGTGCTTCAATGAAACCCGTTGATTTCCCAGACATGCCCATTATGTTTATGATATTGGAAATTACTTTGCTTACTTTTGTATGGAAATAGATAGTGATGATATGTGTCTAGAATATACTCACTCGTATGGCATTTATTTAGAGAATGGATGGAAACCGCGGCAGTTCTAACTTTGTAGCCAAATCACCTGCAATATAATAAACCAAACAAATATCCAACCCTTCAGGGTTAACCACCATCTAAATAAGAGAGGAAATGTAGATATCCCAATGAGCCTGATCCTCTAACTCCAACACAGGCAACTTGTTATGTGCTCCATCGAAGACTCATCCTCAATATATTTCCCTTGTAAATCAATAAAAATGAATAAAAAGGAAATGAAAAGGAAAAGGAAAAATCAAGAGCAAGACGAACGAAACCGACTCTTTCTAACTTCTACCCACTCCTTCGAAGCTCCCTTTCCCTTGCCTCTGTAAACACCTGCTGCCATAAATCAACCCAACCTTGTTGACTAGCCGTTAATTCTTTGCGCGGATTACGGATGGTGAACGACAGCACATTTCTTATTCCCGTGGTGAGTGCTTTGAGGGCGAGCATTGATTTCCAATCTTTAACCGAGAATCGAATGCGTGAGCCATCTATGGAGATTATGCCGGCGTATAACTGGTTTTGCTCAGTGTTAGTAAAGCCTCGGAGTGGTAAAGAGCTAGCATAAATTTAAGGGGAAAAACACAGAAAAGGAAGAAGTATGCGCCGGTGGGAACCCGACAGGACAGGTTAATTAGTTACCTTGAACTCGACGTCACCACAGAGTAATGCAACTGCAAAATCTTCGACCGGGCTAGTTTCGTGGGCATTCAGGTATCGACTGCGAGCTTGCATAATGTGATAAAATGAAAGCCATTTCACCGTGGAATCTGGCCGCTTGTTCACTGATGTTGGATGGAGAGACACAGTTTGATTATTAGCAACATTCCTCCAACCCTTTCCCTCACGGATAAGTAGTTTGGGATAAAAGCTCCACGCTATGACCGAGTTTACGATTAGGTCGTTTTCGCTATTGACGTCTACCCGTTTAGGCACAGTAAAAAATTGGCGTTGACGGCCAGTAAAGCGGGACCTGCGTTGTATTTGACGTTAGAGGTGAGAAGATAAAAGGAATATTGAGAGAGCCTGGGGGAAATGGTGCAAACCTGGCAAGAGATTCTTGCTCTGCGCGGTCGAGGCTGAGCAGTCCTGCGTCAACAATTGATACCAAGAGCTGCATTTTTACATCTTCAATATTTAGCAATGTTTGCGGACTTAAATAATTTTTCCTGCAAAATGCATATTCGCTCATTCCTGGAGTACTTCTATGGCGTTTCCAGGCTAAATAAGCATTATAGATAGTAAGAAGGTCGGAGTTTCCTGCCCTAAGGATTAGTGCTAGAAAGATAGAAGATTCGTGATAAAATGTGTAATACCTCGTTTAAATGCTAGTTTAGCAAGTTCTCTTTGCGTGCTAGAGCCAACCGCGGTAATGAATGGAGATTTAGATGAAAGAATCGCGGCTATGCTGACTGCACTGTCCAAGCATCTGAAAAATGCGCCGTATATAATCAGCTTCCCTAGGAATACGTCCAAGGGCAGCTTCGCAAGTTGTCTGCCGAGCGGAGTAAGATTTTCCGCATTTGTCAATGCTTTGACCTCTTTAAGAGCTTCGATAGCCCGGCGAATATTTTTGGGTGAGGGTGGGTCGATGGCTTCCGAAAGTGTCTGTTCAACTTCTCCCAAATTACATATTTTCACTCGAAGGACAAGATCTTGTAATGAGAGCCGTAGAATTTCAGGGGTTTGTTGTTCTGAAAGCTGTTGGTAATTGTCAATATGTGGGTGGTTTACTTTACGGGTTGGGATAGGGGGATAATTGAAACGAACCAATTGGTCATGCCGGAATTTCGTGAACAGATGGAAACAGAGGCCGCTCTGCACTCGGCCCGCACGCCCCCGACGTTGCTTTGCATTGGCGCGCGCTATGAACGATTCTACTAATCTGGATAGCTGCCTCCTCTCATCGAACCTATATCATCGTTAGGCTCGCGGTTATTGATCGGTCAGGAATGATGATTAGGACGCACCGCATAACCTTTTCTTTGCCAGTATCGATAACCGCCGTAATATCGGGAATTGTAATACCTGGTAAATATTAGCTGAGTGAAGAGGAGATACACTGAGAAGAAATGTCCCACCTGTTTCTGCGATATTTGTCGCTATCACAATCTTCCTCACACTGGTAGGGGGGATAAGAAAAGCCTTTTCTTGATCCTCAGTAGCAATTGAAGAGTGTAGTGCGTGTACAATCCAGTCACCCTTGTTAAATAACGGCTCGGATAGGATTTCGTCATTGAGCCGTCGTATTTCTGCCATGCCCGGCATGAAAATTAGTATGGCTTTGCTGTATTGCTTAAATTCATTTTTGGTTGCAATCGCCGAGAGGAGAGTGACTATGAGTTTATAGTCTAAGCGGTATTCATCAAATCCAGTTACAGTTTCTCGGGTTTGCCTGCTGTATCCTGCCAACGAAGACGCTAAGTCTTCAATGGGCTTCTGAGGTGCATCGTCTAGCGCATCGTCGCTGTCATCTGTGAGTGCAGAAAGTCCATCACTGTTTGGACGGTGTTTGGTAACCTCGATTGCGTCCTCTAGATACTTAACTTCGACGGGAAATGTCCGGCCGGGAATGTCCAAGATAGGGGCACCATGGAGATAGTTTGAAAATCGCTTAGCGTCAACGGTAGCTGACATCAACACAAGTTTTAGATCCGGCCTTTCCTGCATCAACCTGCGGAGGATGATTAGAAGAAAATCACTGTCGATTGTACGTTCGTGCACCTCATCCAATACTAGATGTGTAATATCCTGGAAATCCTTAGGCCGCTCTAACATTCTAACCACAACACCTGTTGTACTGGAGAATTTGTTAGCAAAGAAAATATTAGGAAATGGATGCATCGTATACGTACGCAAATATTAGTCGTGTTGAGCTGGAGATTTTACTTTCCAATCTGATCGCATATCCAACTAGGGAACGATTTGTTCCTACAGCATTTTTATCTTCTCCAAGCTCCTCGCTCACTCTTTTAGCCAATGACATTGCTGAAATACGTCGCGGCTCCGTGACATAAATTTTGCAATCATGACCCGAGAGAAGCTCCTTCTCCAGGATAAATGAAGGTATTTGGGTACTTTTCCCACTCCCTGTTTCACTGCAGATAATTATTGCTTGATTGGCTGCAAGAGTGTCTAAAATCTGGTCCTTGAACTGCCATATGGGCAAAGCCTTTCTAGAAGACTCCATGGAAGTAAAAGAAGATGTTGAAGATCTTTGTACCCAAAGATCTTGAAGCTGTTCCTGCGTCCGAGTGGTTTGTTTTGACCGGGTATCTCCCCGTGGAACAGGAGAATTGACTCCACTGTTCCGTTTCCTGAAGTTCTCCAAAAGAACAACGTCTTCCTCCAGCGTTGACATTTGTTCTTGGACTAACCTTTGAATGTCCTTCAGAATTCCTTTATCAACTTCGTCGTCATACTCTTTTTTAGCATGAACAAATTCATCCCATAGTTCTCGCCACGCAGCAGGCAGCTTCATGTAAATTTTACTCTCTTTCTGAGAATGAGAAAATATTGCGAAAAGAGCCACCATCGAAATATACGACTCAGCCTCTAAGGCAGATGGAGTCGATAATGAAGTCATTGCCGCGCATATAAAATGTGAATCTCCTCTGTACGATATGTCACTCAGCGGTACGTGAGGTGGGATATCTTGTGCCTTTGACCATCTAATTTCGATCTCTTTGCGATGGGAGAAGGGGGTAGCGGAAATGGCTTTGTAAGATATTTTACACCCGGAATCCCTATTTAAAGTAAAAGTTAGCCGCGAACAACCGTAGAGAAGAGGCGATTCTCAAACCTTGCCCGGCAACCTTCTTCGAGAACTCGTCGCGGGTTCATCCCCGTTGGCTTGCCAAAATCCCTACTTCGTACTACTGTGTTGTCATTTGCCTCCGTGTTCGAAACCGATGCAGAAGGGCCTTCCAAATCAGTAGCAAACAAACCACCTAACAAATCATCATTTTCATTTGAATCAGACAAAATGGTTTCTATCAATGCGTCCGAGGCGTCTTGAACTTGGGTGTCTTTTAACTCAATAGGCGGCGTCTCGGGCCGCGGTTCTCGAGCGACTGCATTTTGTAGGAATTTTGCCGTATGTTCCCTTAGCTCGGAGAGCTTAATCTGCCATATATTCTCGGCCTGATCACGATCGAATAAAACGTCGTTTTCGATTTTTGCGAGTTTTTTCTTGAGCCTGGCGATGTTGGATGAAGCCTGATCATTAGCCAATGTCAATGGTGAAATACCTTTTCTTTGTCGCTTATTCGTTTGGTTAAACACATCTGGCTGTTCCGTGTAGAGCTGCGTTCGGAGTTCAATATATTTAGGAACAAGAGAGTCTGGGTCACTATCAGACTCATCAGAGCTAGGACTGGACAGGCTCAGGGTTGATTTGGCTTGAGTTTCCCGTGGCTTTGAGCGAGCATCACTTGGAGTATTATAGCCAGTGGTAGACGGAGTTGAGCTTGTGTTGCCTATGGATGTTTAGCATACGCGTTGCAAACACAGTGAAATAAATGAGCTCACTCTTTTCAAAGGTAGAAGCATCTTCAGTAGCAATTTTCGAGAGCTTGGAACTTGACTTGTCGTAGAGAGGCAGGTCCTTCTCGTCGCAATTCATCCCAAGCCATTCTAGAGCCGGGTCTAAGCCCCATACGATGTCCTTACTAGCTGTAGGATCGTTGAAATAAAGTTGCAGAGTGGCTTTTAGGGCTGCATCAATGTTCTGCTGCGTAAAGCCCAAGCCCTTTAGAGATTGTCGAAGCGTCCAAAGTTTTATAGAGAGCTCCTCCTCTTCTGTGTGTATCTGTGCCTCCTCCATTTCGGGTCTCGAAGTTTGCTCACTGGACTTCTTCATCTCCAGTTTCTCTTTCTCCATGATTTCATTGAGAATTTCAGGAGATAACCAGTCCGTAACATTTAGATGTGAAGCCTGGGTCCGCAAGATACGTTTCTCGGTCTCCAACTTGAGTACCTGGCGAGAGGAATCGCTCTTGCACTTGACACCGTACTTTTCAACCAGCAGCTGTAGCTCAGCATCCTCAAGGTGCTTTTGGAGCTTATCTGGGGATAGCTGCTGAAGCTCAGGCTGCGGCTGGACTCCCACGGAAGTGGTTGATGGCGACTCAGTTGGGGGTTGTAACTCCGACTGAGGCTGCGTTGGCGCATTGGCCGATGACAGTGATGTTGAAGATTCAGTCGCTTTCAACTTTGATGGTACTGAGACTGTTGTAAACCCTCTGGCTGGATTTGAAGCAGGTTTCTTCTTCTTCCTGTTAGGGGCCATGACGGTGTAAAATCTTTTCTCTATGACATAAATTTAGATATCAGAGCTCAGCGGGATACAAATGTTGCAGATAGTTATAGTAAAAAGAGAATTATCAAGGGAAACACAAATTAAACCAACAAGTCTTCATATATAGCAGAGCAACCTACACCTGAATATGCAATGACGTGCTGTTCTTGTTCTTGTTGTTGGTAGAGGTGCGTTCAGAAAAGCATCTACTGTAAATATGTGATCAAACTGCTGACTTTGCCGCATCCCCTCCACCCCCACAAAAAACTGTCGCCGTATTTTCTCCGAAACTGACAACCAACGAACGACCGGAGATCCATACATTGCGAGCAATAACCCCCATATCGACTCCTAAAATCCCGACATGCGTGAGGGCCATGCGATATGGATGAAATTGAGTGGAACAACGTGAGCGAAGGCTCTCTGGAGAGTTTGGAGAGAGTGGTGCTCACGGGCTCGACTGCTCGTCGCTGTCATGGCCTCCATGAGCTGCACGAGAAACTGTCTGGTAACAACACCCAAGCTCTCACATATGCTGCGATATCCAGGCTGACTTTTTTGAAGGATCACATATCCCACAGAACCTCTTCCGGCCAATTGTGAAGCTTTTATTCAGGACGTATCCTTTCTACGTTGACCGCGCCTCTCGTCAAGCTGTGCAGAAATGTCTCCGCTCCCTATTTCGAATTCCAACCGCAAACCCCGACCTACAATATTTCATACAGGAACTGAAGAAAGAAAGTTCCAAATCCACAGTAGCAGCTACGAATGCTTTTGTTTTAGCAGAGTGGTGTTCGCTGCTGCTACAACTCCTAAGCGAGCTGCCAGATTCCACGCAGAGCATATTGGAGGTTTTATTCGCAGATGCCAAGGTCGTTGAAATTTGCTTGCGCGCTAAAACCAAAGGAAGTGTGAAGCACTCGGCAGTTATTGTGACTAGACGAGCATTGCGAGCCGTTGTTTCTCCGGAGGGAAATGGCGAGGAGATCCTTCGGCAGGCAATTCCTCTTTTGACGAGCGATGCTGTCTCGGGTTCAAGAAATGCTCCGTTTCTCGGGATTGTAGCTGGAGTCAGCGACCGGATTCCTAATAGAAAACCGATCCTGGAGGATTTGAAGACTGGCATACTGCAATACTATGCGAAAGAGATTATTGGATCGCGGACAGTTCTGCCCTCCCATATTGTAGGAGGATTACACGATTTCTTTATATCGTTCGTTACTGCTGAGGACCTTCAGGTTAATGTCTGGCCATCCCTGGAAAAAGCCATTCTTAGAGCCCCTGAGATAGTTTTAAGCGGACTTATACCTTCTTTAGCGTCCTCAATACGCCCTGAAGTCGATATAGCGGAGATTTTCTTCACTCGTTTCTGCAAGCCACTCCTTACAAATATTAAGACCACAAATCCAACCATCAGAAATGGTGCTGTCAAAGCTTTTGAAAGCCTAGTTTCGAGATGTAAGGCTGAACAATGGCTGTTGAAAGTAGTAGAAGAAGTGGTGGCGCCCCTCAAAACCCAGAAAATTACCAACGCTGAGCAGCGTGGCCTTCAAGCCCAAGTACTCTCGGCTATCCCACCCTCCACCCATGTATCGCAACTGGTACTGGGAGGCCTGGCGGCAGTCTTGTCGCGCGAAGCCAGTGAAATCGCCTTGGAGACTGAGATTAAGGCCTTTTGCCGTCATTTCTCCTACCTTATTCGAGTCGCAGCACCAATTGGAAAGGAAATATTATCTGCCATAGCAAAAGGATGCAGTGAAAAACGAATCGCCTTCCGCAAATTATGGCTGGTCAACATTGGACAACTTTTGTTTGATATAGATGTTGAGCAACTGTTTGGCTCTAACCTTACAACGGATTTTTTGCATCCAGTTGTTGCTAGGCTTCTGGAGACTTCTGATGACATAGCCGCTAACCCATTACCTTCGATTCAGAGCGGGGCTATTACAGTAGCTTTCGTCCTCACTGCTTTATCAAGCAGGCTCGACAATAGAAAAGATGACGAAGGGAACCTGCTACTGTCATACGATAATATTGCGCAACAAGCATTGTCCATATCGCCTAAGCCGTCTTTCCTTCTCAATCCTAAAATCTACACGAAACTGGCTTCAACCGAAGACTTCTTATGGATAATACGTGCATTGTCTATCGTTTCTGGATCGAAAGCGTTCCAGGCTGGAGATTCTGCCACGAGAGACTCATGGGGACAGGCTTTCATTTATGTGATTTGCTCATCTAATACGCCACCAAAAGTTCGAGAACATGCAGTGAGTGCCCTCAAGCAATGCTACTGTGGAAATCCGGCCCTTGTTGGGACGACGGTGATAACTGCAGTGTGGGGGTGGCTTCACGCTTTGGATACTGCAAATAAAGACTCCGCTGCGCTGAGTGCGGGAACCGGAAATGAAAACCTCCACCTTGTAATCAAAGCTATCAACCTTTCGCCCTCTGAACAAAATCCTGACGGCAGCATATCGAAAGAAATTCTCAAAAGCCAACTCGTTGAATTACTTGTTAGCTGCCGCCCACAGTTGATACCAGGGACACAATGGATTGATGTGATTTTGAAGACTGGCATAGATCCGGGGGAATTGGTCTGTGAAAAATATGAAGAGTGCATGTCACAAATATTAAAAGCTATTGATGTAAGTCGCCTCGAAAACTTATCTCAGGGAGTGAGTAGCATTGTGTTTAACTTCTATTTGACAGGACCCAATGCGAAGCCAGATAACCAAAGGAAGAGCTGCGGCGTGGAACGCTGCGGCTGATCTGGCTTTTGTGGCCCCCGATACCATTATTCCTCGTCTTGTTAAACAGATCCATGAAGATTTGAATCCGAAGCGAGTATTGAAATTCGAGCCAACCGATATTGCTATCGCTCGGACCCCTGAAGGGACATTGTTTGTGGATGTTCTTAGCACGAAATCTAAACCTGTCATAGGAAAGGGCAAGGATTCGGATACTCTGAAATGGGAAGAAGAGCTACGCGCCCAAGTTGCTCAGAAACGAGGCCAGCAAGAGAAGAAGTTGACTGCCGATGAACAAGCCAAAGTTAATGCTCAATTGGCGAAAGAAGCTGGAATTCGAAAAGATGTTGAAGCAGAAGAAGAAATAATCAAGAGAGGTCTCGGCATTATTGAAAGTCTTGCTCGGGGTCCCCCAACTGATGTCGAGGCCTGGATAAACCCAGCTGTTGGGTGCATTACAAGCCTTGCGAAGGCTGGGGCTGGTGCCTTGGTCGGAGACGCTGTTGCATCGGCGTACGTCGCGTGTTCAGATCGAATCTCCTCCAGACTTGGGTTAATGCGACCCTTTGTCGGAATAGCTACGCTGCGAGCACTTGGGAGAACCTATTTGGACCCAACATTAGAAGACGAGCCTTTAGGCGGTATGTTTCCACCAACGCTTGATTGTAGATATTTAACTGACATGTCTCTACAGAACTCGTGGCCAGAATTCTATACCGCCTTCGCTTGGGCTCGGAGCAACGGCCTTTTGATGTTACTACCCTATCGTATATCCTCCCCTTGATTTTCATAATTCTTGAACGGGATGGAATTGAAGAGCCCAAAGACAGCAAGGGAGAGCAAGTTCTCCTAGCTCTAGAGTTCCTATCTTTTCACACAAATTCATGTAGGTTTCATCTATATCCTTTGGTTAAGAATCAGCTGGCTTACAGGCTTTATAGTCTCCGACAATAGACTCCCTCGCATTCGCACCTTGCAAATTTTAATATCCTCTATGCAGATATATACCCAACACTATAAAATTATTCGAGACACGTTATTTGACCTTTGCAGGTGTATAGCGCAGAACATCGAACAAGAAGAGCTTGAAGTTATTCTTAAAGCATCGATAGTCCCTGAGATATCAGTTCGTTCCTCGGTTCTCCAGGCTATCTTGTCGGAAATGGATCTCACAGACTTTGACTTCTCCGAGTACATCTGGTTGGGTTGCCATGATCATGTGGCAGAGAATAAAGAAACGGCGGAAGCCATTTGGGAGCAGAATGCTCTCGATGTTGATGAAAATTCGGCAAATCTCCTGATAAAATACCTCGATAGCAAGGACTCACAACTTCGAGGAGCAGCAGCGCGAGCACTTGCCCATGCTTGTGAAGTTAGCCCAGCGGTGTTTACTGATATTTTTGAGAAACTGCAGTCGAAATACCGAGAAGAAGTGAGACCAAAAGCGCCTGAAAAGGATGCGTACGGTATGCCCAAGAAACAAGACGGACAAGATAAATGGGAGCCTCGCAGCGGGATTGCACTGGCTTTTGGGGCAATGGCGAAGGACTATCAAAAAGACCAAATCGTCACCCTACTTCGATTCTTGATCGATGAGGGCCCACTGATAGACAAGAGTGCTTTCGTGAGACGCCAGATGGCCGAAAGTGGTAGCACTGTTATTACTTTGAGAGGCGGTGAAAAAGTAGAGGAATTGATGCAGCTATTTGAAAAGACATTGGAAACCTCCGATAAAGCGAGTGAGCAATCCGATTGGCTCAATGAGGCTGTGATAGTTTTATACGGATCCCTAGCTCGCCATCTGAAGTCGGGAGACAAGCGGGTTGATATAGTTATTGGGAAGCTCCTTGCTGCGCTATCTACCCCGTCCGAAACCGTTCAATTCGCAGTAGCTGAGTGCCTTCAGCCCGTCATAAGACTCTCGAGCACTGAAACGGGTACGTATATCCAGGACATGCTTGACCAACTTCTGCATTCGAAACAATACGCAGCAAGACGTGGTGCAGCATATGGTTTGGCTGGCATAGTTGCCGGAAAGGGCATATCAGCCTTCCGAGAATATCGCATCATGGCCCATCTCACGGATGCTTTGGAGAACAAGAAGGACCCGAATCAAAGGCAAGGGGCTATTATGGCTTTTGAGCTCTTCTCGCTGATCCTTGGAAGGATTTTTGAGCCATATGTTATCCAAATTGTTCCGCAGCTGTTGGGCAGTTTTGGTGACCCTAGCATCGATGTTCGCAATGCTTGCTTAGATGCAGCTAAAACATGCTTCTCAAATTTGAGCTCTTATGGTGTCAAGCAAATTCTCCCCACCCTCTTAGACGGACTTGACGACCAGCAATGGCGTAGCAAAAAGGGAGCGTGCGACCTATTGGGAGCCATGGCGTACCTTGACCCTCAGCAACTCGCTATTAGTCTCCCAGACATCATTCCTCCTCTCACAGTTGTCCTAAATGATAGCCACAAAGAGGTTCGCAATTCCGCGAACCGCAGTCTTCAGCGGTTTGGAGAAGTGATCAGCAACCCTGAGGTGAAGAGTCTGGTTGGTGTTCTTCTGAAAGCTCTTAGCGACCCTACGAAATACACCGATGAGGCCTTGGACGCGTTGATCAAGGTATCATTCATCCATTACTTGGATGCACCATCCCTTGCGCTGGTTGTGCGGATCCTCGAACGCGGCCTTGGTGGCCGATCAGCTACCAAAAAGAAAGCAGCTCAAATTATTGGCAGTTTGGCCCATCTCACAGAACGTAAAGATCTTATTTCGCACTTGCCAATATTAGTCGCTGGGTTGAAACTTGCCACCGTCGACCCTGTTCCCACGACTCGTGCAACGGCATCCAAAGCACTTGGTTCTCTCATCGAAAAACTCGGCGAAGACGCTCTCCCTGACCTGATACCAAGTCTTATGACCACGCTCAAATCCGACACTGGAGCCGGTGATCGGTTGGGTTCCGCTCAGGCACTATCCGAGGTACTTGCAGGATTGGGTACTTCTCGCCTCGAAGAAACACTGCCTACTATCTTACAAAATGTGTCCAGTGCTAAGGCGTCAGTCAGGGAAGGGTTTATGTCACTCTTCGTTTTCCTTCCTGCCTGCTTTGGAAATAGTTTTGCGTCTTATCTTAGCAAAATTATCCCACCTATTCTTGCTGGCTTGGCAGATGATGTTGAAGCAATCCGCGAGACTTCTCTTCGTGCCGGACGGTTACTCGTTAAAAACTTCGCCACGAAATCCATTGACCTTTTACTGCCGGAACTTGAGAGAGGCTTGGCTGATGATAACTACCGCATTAGGCTGAGCTCAGTCGAGTTGGTTGGCGACCTACTGTTCAATCTCACTGGCATCCAAAATAAGGGAGAGGAAGATGAGGAAGATGACAAGGCTGTTCAAGCTGGCCAGTCCCTTCTTGAAGTGCTGGGAGAGGAGAAGCGAAACAAGGTTCTTTCTTCTCTATACATTTGCCGTTGCGATACGTCTGGTTTAGTTAGAAGTGCAGCAATCGCGGTTTGGAAGGCACTAGTCGCAACTCCACGAACCCTGAGAGAACTTGTACCTACCCTATCCCAGCTCATCATTCGCCGGCTTGCAAGCCCCAATATGGAACAGAAGGTTATTGCCGGGAATGCACTCGGCGAACTAATCAAGAAAGCTGGAGAAGGGGTCTTGTCAACACTGTTACCATCTCTAGAGGCAGGCCTTGTTGCGTCTACAGACGTGGACTCAAGGCAAGGCATTTGCATTGCATTACGAGAGCTCGTCATGTCTGCCTCGGCCGAATCACTTGAGGATTATGAAAAGATTCTCATATCCATTGTTCGAACTGCCCTGGTGGATCATGACGAAGCGGTTCGAGAAGCTGCCGCCGAAGCTTTTGATGCCCTACAGCAAGTACTAGATAAGCGAGTAGTCGACCAAGTTCTACCCGATTTGCTTCACCTCCTTAGAAGTGAAGCTGATGCACAACAAGCGCTATCTGCTCTCCTGACTCTGTTGACGGAAACTACGAGAGCCAACATAATACTCCCGAATCTCATTCCAACATTACTGACTTCACCTATCTCCGGATTCAATGCAAAAGCTCTGGCATCATTGGCTGAAGTAGCAAGTTCTTCGATGACTCGGAGGTTGCCTGCAATATTAAATGCATTTATGGATACTGTCGTCAATACCAGCGATGATGAACTCAAGAAGGAAATTGAAGAAGCTTTCGATACTATTTTGGAGTCTGTGGATGAATATGACGGGCTGAATGCTTCGATGAGCGTGATGTTAACGTTAGTGAAGCATGAGGACCATCGCAAACGAGCAAATGCAGCCACTCGCTTAGGAAGATTCTTCTCTCATGCGGACGTCGATATTTCCCGTTACCACCCCGATTTAATCCGTGTTCTCCTTCTCTCATTTGATGATCACGATAGGGATGTGGTAAAGGCGGCATGGGAAGCTTTAACACAGCTCACTGCACACATAAGGAAAGAGGAAATGGAAGTTTTGGTCATTCCAACACGTCAAGTCCTGCGGCAAGTCGGTGTTCCAGGATCTGACCTCCCAGGCTTTTGCTTGCCGAAGGGAATTGGATCGATATTCCCCATTTTCCTTCAGGGCCTTCTCAATGGAAATGTAGATCAGCGTGTACAATCCGCACTTGCGATTGCCGATATCATTGACCGGACGAGTGCAGAAGCATTAAGACCCTATGTCACTCAAATAACTGGTCCATTGATCAGAGTTGTCTCGGAGCGATCTGTAGAGATCAAGTGTACGTTACCTCGACAACCTGATCTGCCTGTGGCTATATGCTAACAATGTTTCTTTTAGGCGCTGTTTTCCTGGCTTTGAACAAGCTTCTAGAAAAAATACCTCTATTTGTGAAGCCTTTCTTGCCACAGCTACAGCGGACGTTCGCCAGAGGGCTAGCAGATACTTCGAGCGATGTATTACGGAAGCGAGCTGCCAAAGGCTTAGGCATACTCATCACATTGACGCCTCGAGTCGACCCACTCATAGCAGGTAAGCTTTACATCCCAGTCTTCTGCCTAGCATAACTGGCTAACATAGTGGCCCAGAACTTGTCGCTGGATCCAAAACCTCCGATTCTGGTGTCAGAAATGCCATGCTTCGAGCATTGCATGAAGTGGTAAGCAAGGCGGGTAAAAATATGAGTGACGCATCTAGGCAAGCAATCCTTGCTCTTATTGACGATGAGTCCAATGACCGAGATGGTATGTTTCCAAGAACCCGTCTTCCGATCAAGTTCTCATTGCTAAACCCCCTACAGATACTATGAATATTACAAACGCTCGACTTCTCGGTGCTCTTGTCAAAACCCTTCCAGAGACTGCTGCCGTTCCACTGATAAAGTAAATATGCCTTCATCGCCTTACAAATTTGAAGTCTCTCGCCTTTGGAAGCTAACCATATATCTTTAGGAGTGGTGTTCTCTCGCCTCACCCAACCCATTCCTCGATTCTTAAACTCAATGCACTTCTGGTGGAATCTGCAGCGTTGCTCGAAGAAAATTTTCTTTCTGAGACCGCATCCACCATATGCAATGGCATTTCAAATAAAGATGTAAATACTAAACAGGCTGTTTTAGTCGAAGAATTGGAAGCTAATATTTACAATTTAGACATTCATATCAGATAACAGCGTGCTTGCAGCAGGCAAGTATCTTCTATCAGAGCACATAACCCGTAACTTCGAAACGGATAAACCATTGATAGAAGCTCTCGCGCCTGCAATCAAACCTGGTGGGCCCACCGACACTCGCCGGATAGCTTTGGTCATTGTTCGAACCGTCAGCCGTCTGCATCCGGAGCTCATTCGTCCTCATCTCCCTCTCCTTGCGCCTCCCATCTTTGCCAGTGTGCGGGACGTTGTGATCCCTGTTAAACTAGCAGCGGAGGCAGCATTCCTGGCGCTGTTTTCAGTGGTTGAATCCGAAAGCACTGTATTCGAAAAGTACATGAATGGCCCAGGAGCAGAGCTGCCCACCGGCACGAAACGGAGCTTGCAAGATTACTTCAAGCGCGTTGCTCTAAGACTTGCCAATCAAGCACGGGAGAGGCGGGAAGCGGAAGGCGGCCAGGGAGGCTTGGGCCTTTCCAGCGACGAGCTTGAAGACGAGAAGGAAGTTTGGAGTGTGGGTAAAATAGACTTGGAGGAGTCGACAAGCGAGGATTGATTCATGTTGATTGCGGTGCAGTGGTGGATCATACAATTTTTATTTATCATTTCACAACGGAGCCTGGACACTTGAGCTTGTCCTATGCAGTTCTTCTATGCGTACGTAGTATATACAAAAATGTGTTGGCGATATGATTTGCATAGTATAATGAATCTCATCTCATGACCTTCTCAATTGCAATCACATCTATAGACAGAATTTACACCAACAATAGTAGGACTGGATGTAAACAGCCCCATTGATATCTGGTCTCCGCTGGCTCCAGGCGCTGTCCCGATCCGGTCTAGCGCGGGCAAGCCCTAAGTGTGGACTTTTTCTCGCTTAGCAGCCGCTGCTTATCTAATCGCCCATTTCCCCCCAACCCCAATCCAAACCTGTCGTCGTCGTCGATATTGATTGTGGAAATTCGAACATCCAACCCGTCAACGACCGACCATCGATAATCGCCGACATCAAGATGTAAGTCCTTCCTGCATCACCAGCGGCCCTTCCTATACCATATATCTCGAATTTCCCCAGCCCTCTAGCCGTCTAGCGTTCAGCCTACATTCTCAGATTTGAACGCAAAGAATCTGTACCCCGGGGGGCTCGCCTCTTCCATTCCTTGCAGCGCGCATACACACAAATCCCCAAATTCAACAAATAGAATTCTCACTGACAGAAAACCCATCGTTTCTTGAAAAATGGCAGGGTCAACCTTCGCACCCAGAAGCGCCTGGCGGCCTCCGTGGTCGGCTGCGGCCAACGCAAGATCTGGCTTGACCCCAACGAGGTCAACGAGATCTCCACCGCCAACTCCCGCCAGACCATCCGCAAGCTTTTGAGCGATGGCCTCATCATCCACAAGCCCGTGACCATGCACTCGCGTTCCAGAGCCCGGGAACTCGCAGAGGCCAGAAAAATCGGACGACACCGGGGTTTCGGTAAGAGAAAGGGTACCAAGGACGCCAGAATGCCAAGGTATGTTGATTTCTAGCTTGATGGGATTGGGGGGTGGAATTTGCTGTTGGAGATTTGATGTATTTCGACTTTTCGCGAGTGTCAATTGGACTATTTTTGGTGTATGGGGTGGAAGTTTTGGCGATCATGAAAAGAGGGATTATTATGTGAAATGTGTTTGGATTGTGTTGCTGACCAGTCATTTTTGCTTCAACTTTATAGCCAAGTCCTGTGGATGCGCCGTCTCCGAATTCTCCGCCGTCTGCTCGCCAAATATCGCGCTGCTGGCAAAATCGACAAGCACCTTTACCACGAGCTGTACCAGTTGAGCAAGGGTAACACCTTCAAGCACAAGCGTGCTCTGGTTGAGCACGTAAGCATTCCCACACCCAATTTACAAATTTGTTCACCTACCCTCTTTGCTGTTCCTTCGAACAACGAAAAACGAAGGGACAGTCGTGATTTATACTTCCAGGCACCTACAACCCATAATCTGCACAATAGTTCACAACTAATTGCTTGCAACACAACAGATCCACAAGGCCAAGGCTGAGAAGGCCCGCGAACGTACGATCAAGGAAGAGATGGATGCCAAACGTGCCAAGGTCCGGGCTGCCCGCGAGCGACGACAAGAGCGTATCATTGCCAAGAGAAACGCTCTCGTGGCAGAGACTGAGGAGGGACAGGAGTAAATGCCTTGTTTGTGTTTTTCTTTTTCATGGGCCCACTACTAGGGAGGTGTTTATATTTTCCTTGTTAGATGATTGCGTGAGAGAACAAAAAAACAACAAATGGGTCTTTGTTAATTTTTATGTCATTTCCTTTTTTTTCCACTTTTTTTTTGTTGTTGCAACGCTAGCAAGCAAAATATTATGACAGTCCTCCCACCTTCGGCCTCACCTACATACCTTTGGAACTTAATCTTGTGTATGATTGACCTAACCGAATGAAGGGGAAGAAGAAAAGGAAAACAAAGATAAAGAGTACAACGATCCACATGACGCAAAGGAAGACAATAAAACTCTCCAAATGGAAAAGAAAAAACGTCTTCTCTCGTGATTTTACTGGACGTCTTTTCTTCCCATGGTCTTTGTCTATGCGTAGTAATGAAATCATCAATGCGAGGCATTCGTTGTTGCTCCCTATCCTACCTATTCTCGAAGGGAATATTCCCAAGTACCGCCAATTCAGAAGCATATCCTCATAAATCGAAGCCTGTGCCGCTATTTCTATTTATTCCCTCCCCATTTTCCTTTTGCGCTAGAACGGATTAATTATATTTATATACAAATATTAAACGCTCTGAAATCCATCAGCACCCTCCGTGACGAAATTCGCTATACAAATCCTCCCATAATAAATTCGAAGGCCGAACAACTCAACAATTAATAGAATGCCTGTACTCGAATATCCATTATGAAATCAATTGTTGTGGGGAGCGCGGATTCTGAGTGTCCACATGTTCAGAAATGTTAACATCGTCTGCAGAACTAGAGTCAGGCCTTTCAAGGTCGAAAGGATCACTTTTTCGAGTGTCGAGTCCGCTCCTTTGCGGAGAACGATTACTTCGCCAGTAGGAAATATCGGACGCTGAAGCCTGAAAGATGCCAGAGGAGCCTTCGCTCGTTCTCCCGGGGAGGATGATAACGCTGCCGCTGCTTGCAGAGTTGGTCTCTACTTGGGATGCCGTTGAATTATTTCGCTGAGGAGGGGAAGGGCCTCTGACATCCGGCCTACGCAAATGGAGAGCGGGGGTGTGTGCTATCGGCTGCCTGAAACAAATACTTAGCGGTACAGGTGAGGGTTGACTAGGCATAAGATTTTGGGTTCCGCCATTAGTGGCTAGCATCGAAGAAATGTTCATAGATCGCCTGGTTGTCTTTGGTGAATTTTGATGGAAAGCGTAGCCAGGAGTTGTGGGGCACCGTAAAGAAATTTCTGGTGCTGAAACTCGAGGCGGGTCAAGGAACGGGTCCGGGAAACCTGTTGGCGCTAGACGGTGGGAGTCCCGAGTGGCCGATTCCCCCATGTTCGGGGACGGAATGGAATGCCATGCATGGTCCCGGAGTTGCCTTGAGTGACTAGGTAGACTTGACGTTCTAAGGCGTCTAACAGTGTGGCTTTTCATTTTGTTAAAAGGTGCGAAATTTGGATGGGGAATCGGTTTGTGCTGCTCAATGTGAGTTGAGACACTGGGAATATGTGAGTCTATTGTCCTTGTTGGATACCTGGATGATCGGGCGGGGCCAGAAGGCGACATGCGAGAGGATTTGCCAATTTTACTCTTCTTTTCGGAGCTCAATCTAGTCGTCCGTTCCATAGCGCATCGGCTTCCTCTCCGCCGTCGCAGAATGAGGAATACTGCAATTGCAATGAGAATTATTGTCGTAACACTGACAGATCCCCCGATAATGGCTCCTATTTGGAGAGGGTTGAGCATATCTTCAGGGGGCTCTATATTGCTATGGGCAGACATATTTGCTCCAGTTAGAGTGGGCGTTGTCGATATGTTCGCTGTTCCCTGAAAAGAAGAAGAGAGAGCAGGGTCCGTTCGTGAGGGATTAGGTTGGGAGGGCACGATAGCAATCCCAGCATTCACTCGATGAGAGGATAGGAGTATGCTTGGAAGAGGAGTGCCTCGAAAACTAACGTTGTGGGCCGTGGGCACAACAGAAGGGCTTCCGGATATGAACGCGATTTGAGAAACTGAGGAGGTTATAATCGTCGTCGCAGCACCAGCGGAGCCATTATAGGCACCTCTGGCTATAGGGGACTCTGGGCTATTGAAAGTTGTTGTCAACTTCGACATTGTGACATTGTGAAATGCCAAATTGCCGTCTGCAGTGTGCCGGGCCACAACAAAACTGCCCATATCACTATCTCGGCAGCGCTAATTCAAACTGCTAATTCAAACTCTAGAGGGTGAAAAGGAGTCTGTGACGAAATAGCTAGAAAGGTTAGGTAGTAGTTGAAATGAAGAGGAAGAATGAAGGTTCGAACGAACCCGTGAGAGAGGGTTGCACGAGGACTCAGACAGAACCGCTTCGGCCTGTGATCGGATGAAATCAGATTAGGGAGAACCGAAAACGGAGTAGAACATCAAGTGTTAGATGTATGAAAAATGGAAGAATCATAGTGGAACGAGGCACGAAAGGATACTGGTAACATATACCCCAATCATTTGAAATACGTCAGCATGAAAGACGGAAGATTATCAAGTTCACTAACTCTGATGAATGGGAACTCCAGGTAAATATATCAGTTTCAGAATGACAACATGCAAGCATTGCTGGAACAGCAGCCGTATCCATCCTGTTGTCCCTAGTGCACAGACAAAAGTTACATCATTGATGCTGAAGCGATGAACATTCAGAGCTAGTTTAGTGAACAAAGTGAGATTTTGAGGCAGGAGAAAAGAAAAAACTCTTAGCATGACACAGAAGGCATGCTATCGCTCGATGCATATCGGAGGTGCGATGTCTTTCTTACCCCGTGCGGCAGAAACAGTTGTTCGAGGGAATTTTCATAATGAATACACTAGGTAGCAAGCGGAGGGTAAGCTGGATTTAGCAAAGTTGATGTTTCTATAACCAAGAATGGTCATGTAAGAGATGGTACTGAAGGCTTCAAATCAGAGCATACTCTTGGGCCTTCAGGTGTACCTCATACTAAGGGTCCTCTTTCTCTAAATCTCCCTGGGGCCTTGCAGATAACGAGATCTCCATCTCGGCTTGCAGAGGTAAGTACCATGTCTCCTAAGAGGAAGAGCCGCGCTCGAGGACAGCCATTCCCTTTTCTTATAATGCCCATGATACCATGATACCGGAGATAGCATGCACATCGTAGTCAACAAAGGGAACAATGCTCTGGATAATTATGAGGCCCGTAGCACACACGATCTGATGACTTGGGCTCAAGCCTCACCGTTCTAACATGACGAGGAAGGCTAGTGAAAAGATGAGACAATAGAGGATCCAAGCCATGTTATGAAAAAGAAATAAGAATATTCTAATCATTTGAAACGGCTTCCATTAACTTATCACTCCGCTGGATTGTGGCAGAAAATGAAAAAAGGAGGCAACCTGATAAGGCCAGGGGCCTGCCTGAGAGTAGGAGCAGAACCCAGCCAGCGGGACCAACAGAGGGGCGGAGAAGCAGCAGAGGGTAGCTTGAAGATGTGGTGGCAATGTGGTGATGACGAAGATGAAACCCGACTGAAATGTGTCGGACCCCCTGGAGGAGAAGGAGGCTCAAATGATGTGAGGTTGATTTAGACAGTTTCCTGTTCGGGACGGCGGCTCCTGGAAAGGAATAGCGCCGTTCCAGGCCGGCTTAAAAAGGAAATCTGGGAGCAGATCACGGAGGAGTGTGAGTGCTGGAAAGGGAAATTATATGACACACATATACACATAAGTTCATTAAACTACATGTACCTGTGCCTGGTATGCATCTGGACATCTAGGGAGGATGGGCATCGAAAGGGGTCGAGGCAGGCAAGGAGTGAAACAAGAGAGCTCACACCTTCTTTCGTGGTGGCTTTGGCCCCACTCAGTAAACTTATCTCTACGGCTACCCCGCCGTTGGTGGCTCTGATCCGTTCCCACTCATCGTTAACCTTGCTTTGTTTGTAGGGCTCACTTGAACTCTGACTTGCCCTCCGAACCAATACACCTCCTTGATGGGCTACGTGTTGTATATGCCAAACCTCTTGTGGGGAATTTGAGAACTGGACAATTATTAGTGGGGGGCCACTCTATATTTTTAATAGACACCTTTCTATGCCTATTGAATATACTCCGGATTCTCACTACGAATTCATGGAATAGTGGAATGGGCCACTGCTTTTCTTGCGGGAGCGTGGGTGCATTAATTCTTGGTGGAAATTTGGGCTGAGTGGAGGGTGGCTTACACTTGGCTCTTTGTATTGAACTTCCTCTGTTTTGTGCGCCTTATCATCTTTAATAACTTCATTATACTCCGTACACAGGCTGACAAAGGGGATTACCCACCAAACATGCCTGTTCATTGTAAGTTACTCCCTCAATTGCTCGACGGAATTGTCACTCTTTAAGTCTGTCTAACTAATGTCTAGGGGAGAAAACAAACAAAGAATTCCGAAACGGGGCCGGTTAGTATTAACTTACCAATTTCTGTGTACAGTACAAATAACTTCCACCCATGGTAGACTTTTTCCATTGTTCAACATTCAAAAATGTATTTGCCCTGCCCTTCAAACCCAATCACCCGCCATAGCCCCGAATTCCTCTGCCGCCAAGTGATTGGATACAAGCATCTTGGTGCCTTCGCTAATTCGGCCGTTGGCTCTGAGCTGAACATGATAGGCCATTTTCCCTGCATGGAATGCAACTTGTCCAAACAGGCTTCTTACCCGCACCCCCGGGGGGAAATCCCACCCTAGCTTCTCCGCTTTTCGGTGTTGACTGGTTTAATTTGTAGTCATCCTGGAGACAATTCGCAGTAGCTGCAGGTTGCCAGCGCACCCACAAAGCCCGGCGAACGAGGCAAAATCAACAGGAAAACCACGAGGAAAGCCGTCGTAGCAGTATTCTCAATCAATCTACCCGTTAATCGAGGAGAACCCTACTCACAACTGCATGAATTTGATGGATAATTCCAATTCCCTCTCTCCTCTATCAACCTGATAGCTACTTGTTCTAAAAAAGCGCCGAAACGACCGCAACCTACATCCAACAACAGTTACCACGGGTTTCTCGTACGCTCCAAATCCATCGTTCGGATCATCGTTCATGTGGGATTTCGCGCTGTTACAACTATACGTTCCCCGCACAGACAGACGGGCCATATTAAGTCATTCGTGGCTGGAAAGGACTCCTATAAATTCTACTTCAAGCCAACCATCCGCATAACATAGTATTGCCTACCCGGGCACGACCTTCCAAGAGCGATAAAACTGCCACCATGTTTTCTTGGGGAGGTAACCTATGTAAGATTCCATTTCCTAATTCTCTCTGTCTATTCTCTCGTTGGCTGCCTTGACCATGGCACCCCCGTTTCCATACGTCCAGCACAAATAAACCCGATTCACAAAAACAAACATCCCTATAAGCTTTTCTGGGCCATTTTTCTCTTCCATTTCTGGTGCTGCAGTGTCGATCTGGCGAAGGGCGCTCCTCCATAATTCGTTCTCTTTGAAGTATTCCCAAATTTGGGGGGAAGAGCCGCCAAAGTCCTCGCGATGCTGGCATCAGTGTCTTGAAATTGAAATCTCATGCACAAACTATAGTGTATTTTCATCATTTCCCCTGTTTATATGGTGTATGGATTATTTATCATGATTGTTTTATAACAGCCATTCCCCGCATCGCATGCATTGGTTGATTTCTTCTGTTATCTTTTACTTAGTCAGCCAAGTCACCTTCCTGCTGGATGTGCGCGAACTCATATAATTTTTGTGCATATGAGAACTAACAACGTAACAGCAATACCGTCAATCAGTATTGACCCAGAAAAGGAGAGAAACCCTCCGCTTCCCCCAACACCTCTTGATTTCCCTGACTACTCTCCCGAATCAAAGCACGAACCACTTAATGAGGAAAGTTGCGATGACTTCTACAAGTTACTATGTGCTATCAAAAAACCTCAAGATGTTTCACCCGCTCACCTGGAAGCTTTGAATCTTACCACCGAGTCCAATGTCCCTATCTCAGAAATTATCCCGACAGGGGTCTTAAAGACCCTCCCTCCCTACCAATGGACGGATCAGCCCACAGCAACAGGAGCGCAAGCAACAGACCCGATGCCCGTTCCGGTTCTAATGAGCAACGGATCCCCGTTTCCAAACAAGGAGAGATATGACCTTCTGAAGGAGGAAATCCTCTATGATAACAATGATGCCATTCGAGCAGTTTCACGGCTACCTCCTCTGCCCGGCCGGGAGAAGATTAAGCTCACCCAGAGCAGAAAGTTTTGGGCCGGTCTTGACCAAGTAGCCCAATATTGGGACGACAGTTTAGATCAATACTTTGAACGCCCTGTAATTGATGATACCCCCAAGGAGGAGAAGGAGGCCGTGGATAAAATGGAACTCGATGAACCCCCGAACGCTGGAATGCAGAGTGGTGCCGATCAGGCGAGCGAAAAAAGCTCCGGGGTGGGATCTCAGACTGAGGATACGGGCAATAAACCATCCCAAACCCCCGGCACAAAAACGATGTATCGTGGCCGAAGGATTGGAACAGGTCGTGAATGCCCTGATGACGTACGTGAGGAAACCCTCCGTGGCTTGTTGGAAATGGTTGCATGGGCTTTTGGATGTCAAGCCAGCATTCCAAACCTCCCTCCCCGCCTTCAGGTTAAAGGGATGCTTTTCCCCGTCCGCCAAAATTTTGTCGTTGCTCGATCTCCCCAGGACAGACAAGTTGCACGAAAAGGCATACTTGAGGGCCCCATGATTTTTGTACAATGCAGAAGTGAAACATTATTCCACGACGAGAAAAGTGCGGGCCCAGCTGGAAACAGGTATATGGAGATATGCGACCTTTTACGCGAGACTGCTGCCATGCTTTTGTTCGCACAAGAGAGAGCTAGAACAGGCAAAACTGAAACGCGGCCTGGAGATGGAAAATGGTGGACCACTACGCCGCGATGGGGTGGAGCGGATAACCCCGGCCCAGAAGCCGACAAAGAAAATACCGATAAACCCAAGGAAACTACTACTTCTCATACGGACACCCCATCAGCAAGTAAAAGATCTAAATACGATAGAGCTTCACTTCCGTTTAGGCGACATGGCTCCAGCGGTTCAAAGAAGCTGAGCATGGCCGAGAAATGGAGAATCCTGCAACCCGGTCCGAGTCTGTGGGACAAGAAGATGATATATACACAGATCGGGAAAGACAAAGATTCTCCTTTTGATGATGTTTGTCTTCGTTTCATTTCCCCCTTAATCCTGCCATTCTATAACGTGTTCTATTTATATGTACACATATACACATACGGGCTCTCGGAACTGACGATAATTAGATCCTCATGGTATCGTCGATCAACCACCACTTTTCAATCGTCCACCTCCGCGTCCACTCCACCTACCTCGAATGGCTGACGGCCAGTAAAGGCAACATCTCCGATCCATCAAGTGACAGCACCGATAATCCGTGGCACGTTCTTCGGATGCGTCGAACCAGATGGTTTGACTTGTTTAAACCCAGTGATAGGTTGGAAGGTTTGGAAGGTCTTTGGGCCATTTTCTCCTGGCTTATGAGATAAGGAGGGAAATGGAAATCAACCACAACTCTTGTCGCCTTTTATGAAGTATAATAATCCCAGAGCATCGCAATCGCAGAGGTTTCCCCTCCTCTCCCCTATTCCCCTTTTTTATGTTTTTCTTTCTATGTGATGTAGAAACAATGCTTGAGGCGGGCAAAGCAATCTGGCGTGTATGCACTTTGGTCTACAATAAAATTCGACGGATCTAGCATTTTATATGGGTCTACACATGTATATGCTTGTATATACTCACAGAAGCATATTTTGGGAGCATAGAGGGGATATTGGCTTCGCCTGGTGTCGTGCCGAAAACATCTTATGATTTGATGACAAAAGAAAATAAAACCGGGTAGGGGAACTAGGTTATCACATCACGATTTTAGTTGTTTCGTTTTTCAGTTTTTGATTTTGTTCACGTCTAATTTTATCATTCCTTCTATATTCCCTTGTCCCCTTCCTGCACTTGTTTGTACTGGCACTAGACGTCTGTCTGTGCTTTATCGACTTTAATCCATTGGCTCTTTTCATCGAGTTATTCGTTCCCCCCAATGTTTACGACTGCTATTATGTTTATCCCAAGCATTGGTTCTGCGATTCTGCGACGCATAGTGTATACAGTATGTCGAATCACACTGCATCATGTTTTCGCCTCTGGTTCATTCGGGTATATACATATACGTGCCGGACGCAAGATATTGTGGTGATACCAAACAAATTTTCGTATCCAACACGACGGCTGCGGAGAGCTAGATATTATATTGATGCAGCATCAACCTTGATGATAGTCCCTTGTGAAGACAAATCACTTGTCCGGTTTTACATTGAGTTGTTCTCCATGGCACGACGATGAGTGATATTCCCCACTTGAGGACCTGAAAGCACGAGGAGAAACCATGAGAATATTAGAAACCCTCTAGTTCTTGGGATACTCCATCGGACAACGTCAGGCCAGCTTCTTCTCTAAAGACTACTGCGTATTCTTGACTAATGACGCCTGTCAGAGCCATTCTCTAAAGGCTGGCCGGGGAATAAATGTTAGCCTAGAGAATGCGTACAAAATTGGTTGCAAGCTGGGGATTCCTTCTTCCGCTAAAAGATATCTATAACTTCCGCCAACGCGGAGCGATATATGAACGAACATTCGTCGAAATTCGCAGGGAACTTGCCAGTTCACGCTAGGCGTTGCATCCCATCTCCACCACCATTGAACAAGCATGACGCCGAAAGGTTTCGGGCAATAGTTAGTGGATGGCAGTTTTGTTGTATGAGATCGAGTCCTCCGGTACATCGTCACTAGTTTGTAATTGATTCCTGAAAGGCTTCTTAAGAAATCAAAGAATAGCCAAAGGTGCCACGATCTGGGTAGCCATGCCCGCCTCCCCTTTTCAACCGTGGCCCTGAAAGGCACCGAGAATATGGATGAATAGGGAAAATATCTTGAAAAATTGCCTTGGGGAATTACATCAAGCTCCTCATGGATTTCATTCTAGTTCTCTGCAGAACCAGGACGTAAAGGCCTCACAGCCCGGTTTGTTGCGTGTGTGCAGCAAGTCCACATTGAAAACTCGCAACGAAAGAGGATGACAGGTACTGTTCTTTAACTCTTGTTATGTTGCTGTGTCTTGGGTGCATCATATATAGGTTGGTCGAGTTGTCCAAAAGGTTCGATGCATGGATCTTGATAAAAAAGGACATTTTTATCGTGATCTGACATCCGACAATTGTGGCCATGATCCAGGGAATATTTTAACTTATATCTTAACAGATATAAAATTGAGAGACAGAAATTCATGTAGATGTTTAACAACCCGCAATAGAAATATAACCCAGAAGTATTTTATACCTATTTATTAATTTTAATGAGAAGTAGGGCATCAACTCCTACTTCAGTCAAGCACTCAATGTTTGCCTCCTAAGTAAATAGTGCCCTACGCGATGACTGTAAACGTTTCCGACCCAGTGTATCAGTTGTTTTTGGGGAATATCTTCCTGGTGTTGACCACTGAGTTTAGGGCGCCACACCCCCATTCAATTACAATTTTCTGACAACCTGTTGACTTTTGACTGCCTGATAAACAAGAATCGGCAGACAAAGGTGTGCAGGATGGAGGAGGGATATTGATATCTGCACGCAGCCAAAAGACACTACTTTTTTTTATAGGTTTAGTGTATACACAGCCTTACATTCAAAATAACTAGTGTCTCAAAGCAGTTCTCAAAGCCTCCGGTCTGAATCTCAGATCTTCTTGCTTGAAAGATCTAATTTCAAACACTAGTAATTTTGCATGTAATCTGGTGTATACAATAAACCTACGAAGACGCAGTGTCTCTTGGCTGGGCGTAAATAGCCTGGCTCAGGGTGTCAATATCAATCATTGTTGAAGGGTGTGTTTCTTCAATCTTGCGCCGATATTTAATAATGTTGCATAGCGACGGTGGCTTGTCAAGAGACGATTCTAAGGTCAAATCTTGGTCCCAGTGACCGGCACGGCGGGCTCAAGATCTACAAATTTCAAGGAGAGTCTTTGATTTCTTATCTGTTCCCATCATATCGCATTCCTGAGCATTTCATCTTTGGAAATGTTCTAAGCTGTAAGCCTGAGGGTTACGGCACATTCGAACAATACATCGGGGTCTTCCCCAATGAATGAATACACTTACTGAATCATTTATCGGAGGTTCCAGACATTTCACTTCTCCGTCCTCGTCAACAAAGGACGTAACCCGGGCTGAAAAATCCAACTTTGTCCCTCCCTTCCCTTCCTCAATGCTGCTCTGAGGGCTCACCGATCTTTATTTCGAGTGGAAGCATGTTCTAGCTGGCGGCGGAAGGCAGGCGATTATTGTCCAATCAATGATATCTTCCAAGTCCATCATCGCCTGCACCTGGGTCCTGAAAACACAGGGACTGGTCTGAAGAACGCCAGCCGGGGAAGACGCTAATAAACTGCCATGGAGCGCCCATCAGCCTTCAGGAGAAGCCATCCAGCCAATACGAGGCGTATCCGAGCGGGTGGCCAGCCATCAACCTTTGCGGGCTTAAAGCCCATATGGTCGAGGCTTCATCAGTGATTAACCCATTATTGGAAATCGGGGGGCTATCAATCGGCGGGGCTTTTTTGTTTGTGCTCGAAGTTGGCGGCGGTCACATCTGCAAAGCTTGGGGAAGAAAAAAGAAAAGGGCGGGGGGAAAGAACAAGTTCGTTTAACAAAATAATTAAGTCTTCCATCTTTCCATCTTGATTGGAAAACCAGAGGCGGACGCTCGCCTCCCTCGGAATACTCATAAATCTGTCGCCAGAAAGCTGTTGTTCCCAGGAAACGGAGCGGCTGGAGCGCACCCAGGAGATTGGTCATATTTTCAATTTTGACCCTATCCCAGCGTTCCCTCAGACCTTTTCCCCCTCCCGCTGTGATCTGAGTGGGCGGCTTGTCCCATTGTTTGCTCACACGGGGAACAAGGCACACGAGGCATCGGCGAGGACGGCGAGTAAGATGGTCTGCATCGCAGCCTCCCCGAAGCCAAACGTCAGGCTCCTGTTATTTAGTTAGTCGCATCTCTGGTCACTTGGGGTAGAGGCCCGAGGGGGGGTTGGATCTACAGATTTACAGAGGACTAAGCAATTATAAATGAAAGCAAGCGCGATTTACATCGAGTTGGCCCCGCGATATCATTTTTTTCAGACCTGTTGCTTGTCTGGGGCAAATGTCGGGGTTATTGCGAAAGAATGCGGGCAGATACACGCCTCTGGCCGGCGCATTTGACCGATAAGTGAGCAACCTGGGTATATACATAAACCTCGATTCTGCTTGTCCATTCACCCTTTTCGGTAGTTATTTTGTATCTATATTCATATACGTTGGATGGATGTTTGCTATCAAAATACCCTCAGATCACAGCATCCACAGAGCTACTCCGTACCCTACCGACTATTGTCATACTAGAGTCTTGGATTGATGCCCAACGTATCATTTTTTGGGCCGTCCACGGACCACAACCATCCCCAGCAGCGGTCAGTGCACCCAGGCAAACTAGACCAACGAAAGAAGCTTCTTCAGCCACGGCCACCATTGGTTTTTTCATGAAACGAGGCACGAAGAAATAATCGGAGTGCCTTGTATTCTGGGGTACGGAGAATAACAATGAGTAACTTATTAAATAATAGCGAGAGATATAATACGTTATACGCGGGAGGTAAAAACCACTATTCTCGCTCGCGAAGCCACTCTTCAAAAAACACGAGAAACAAAGCATTGTATTAAGGTTAACCTAGAAAGCTATCGTGCCATGGCCTTGGGAAAGGGAGGAGGTCCGGCAGCAGGTAATGATTGGTCCCATGGCCGGGGACACAAGAATACCTGCCCAGCTGCTCGGGAATGCCTAGTCCTAGGTTTGAAAATCGCTCGATGCTTTGAAGGTTGAATTTGAACACATTGAACCGGCGTGAAATGGATGGAAATTGCAAAGGGGAGCCCACCGCCTTGGTGTTCGTTGGAGGGGCAGGCGTCAGGAAAAGGGTTATGGTCCAACATCCAGGAGCAGTAATGCCAACCGAGATATTAGTTACACCTCCTGAAAACGACCCTTTCACATTTGGAAGACGGAGGCGATTTTCACTCCTGGTTTTGTTGTCGTTGTTCTTCGTTACCGAAGAGGCTGAAAGCAAGGAAGGAATAGTCAAGCCACCAGGACCCTACTAAAAGCCTAGAAGGGGACAGGCAAAGGTATGGCAGGATGAAGAGGGACTTTGGTAGCATCCAGGGAGAGAGGATCGCCGAGCGAGGGTTACGTCGAAGTTCACTGAAGTTCTTGAGGATTGAAAGAAACACCAGAGAAGGAACTGGGGGAAGGATCTGCTGGTGATCTCTATTGATTTTTGTTTTGCTTTTTATTATTATTATTTTATTATTTCCCTTTTTTCACCCTCCGATCTCTCCACTCCTTGATATCCACGACGAACGAGAGCCGATGTTGGCGGAAGTGGTTGGTTGGAACGTGATGATGAATGGAGGGTCAAATGCCATCATGGGCCATCCATCCCCTTTCAGGGGCAGACCGACAAAGGACGTGCCTGTGTCAATAATCGTGCAAAGTGTGTTCGCCGTCTGCTGTTGTTAGTTCCAATTGGATGTCTTTCCGAATTGACCTTATTGGAGCTAAGAATAGGAGACACGCATCACAAGACGAAAGGGTGGGGATCGGGAAAGGCGCTTGCTTCGCACTTTCTTTCGGGAGGTGCCTTGGAAATTGAATTTTTGCCTTCAACAAAGTTGAAACGAGACCGCCGGCGGCGAACGGGGAATCAGCGCGGAACGGCTGTGTTGCCTTCCCCGAACCCGCGACCAGGGCGGTGGTATTTACCCCCTGTCTGAGACAGCCAGAGAATTGGCGATGATGCAAGAAGCGAGATATGATATTCTTTCACCACTGCTCAGGAGCTGAGGCTGATCACCCGCCCCCATCCCATCGGAGACACCCCCACCTGCCATTGATGAATCCCAGACGAGGCGTAAGCACGAGCAAGCACGGAGCAGTTGATGGCGGCACTGGCTTTCGTTTGCTGGGGGAAAAAGTGTAGGGCCCAGGGGGAGACCACTATGCTCCCAAGAACATGGAACGTGGGCTGTAAAAACATTCTGTCTCCATCCCATTCCCTGTGCTCCAATTCGTATTTTGAATTTTGGCCTGCACTCCTCGCGCCGTCGAGGATGGGAAAAGGGGCACATATTATTATTATTATGTTCCCTGGCCTGGCTCAACACCGAAGTAAGCATTTTTCTTGATGCCAAAATAGCGGTATTTCCCCCACCCAGCGACCGCTTTTCAAGGTCCACAATTGTGGGCTAAGCCTAGTGGCAGGGATGCAAAGCTCGATTGCCCACTGCCTTGGTGCCCCTATGTATCTGCCCAACCACTAGACTTTGCGACGACTGGCCCGGGTTTGCTTACCCCTCCACTATCCAGACAGACCCCAAGCGTCTTGGATATGGGCGGAGTTTCTCGGGAAAAAAACCCCCCCCGAAAAAGCACCCGCCCGATTTTTGGTATCAGATCTCATTGTCAATCGCTGGCCGGCAACCATTTGAGATGGCTGTGGTCCCCGAGGGACGGCCTTTATATTGTACGCAGATATGTAAACAGAGGGTGATTGCCGTACACGAAACAAGCTTTGCAGGTCGCAAGGCATCCCCCCCCGGACATCGAATCAATAATAACAATAACATCCCCCATGCACGCTGTATTGGAGTCGATCAGCACGGGCAAGCTGGTGTCTGGAGCTTGAGCAAGTTTGCAAAAGGCACTATGGGAAAAATCCAGGGATGTTCAGAAACACGTGGGGAAGTATCTGTAGCTTGTATGGTAATGTGGAATACAATACCGTATTGTGATGCGGTATCGCGCACATGATGGTTTTTTTGCCGGTGAAGTTTCGTGCATACCGTAATAAATGAAAAGGGGCAGGATTGAGCGGGTGAGCGATGCTTTTATATATAGATATTCAGGAAAAGACATCCAGAACATATGCGCAACAAGGGGATTGGTACAGAGTAGGTGGATTGACATTCTTCATGATCATGCATGGAAATACCAAAGAAGCAGCAAGTAAAAAAAGTCATTTCTCCAAACAACTAAGTTTCTCATATCACAAACAGAGCACAGAAGCAAGAAAGGCTTCCAGGGTTGATTGCCAGAGTGAATAAACAAATTGCAGGAGGGTGACTTGCATCTTCCTGCATCATGGGGCTTGATTCTTCGGAAGCGGGAATTGCTTTTCTTTCACATCATTATCAAAAAGTTAAGCCCATGCTTGTGTTGGGCCCCTCCTCCTGCGCGGTTCCCTCGCCAGAAACCAAAAATAAAAGATGTTCCAGCCATGCATCCGCCTATAATCTGACAGAGTTCCGATATGGGAACCTCAAATGAAACCAAAAAAGAGTTCCATACCCGATAGCCTGGGTTGTGGGATCCGGCCAGTGGTCCCCCCAGCGTCACGACTAAGGCTTATTCCGATTTCATCCTGGGTCCGTGGACCGTGGGGTCGTAAAAACAAAACTAATCAAGACCTCAGGCTGGATTAAAGTTATTGGGCGAGGATGTCAGCCGCGCTTTCCTTGCTTAAAATGATAAAGTGTCAGATACGAGTAAACAGTTTGGGTGAAATCCCTCTTCTGTCCTAAGTTGCGACACCGTTTTCCAGGAAAGGTTGATCGCCGTTGATCTTGCTTCCCACCTCCAACGCTCGCGAATGTCGGCTTCCGAATTCCGAGCCCTCTGATCAGTGGATCGCTATGATCTGCTCTGCCCATACAAAGTATTCCACCCCCGCGATTATCGAGGGGTGACTCGTGAGCGAAAAGGGGGGGTGAGCGCGCCCCCCTCGGTGTGAGATTTTGGCACCATTCGCAAGACTTTTCAATTTCTGAACCTTTGCCTGTCTCATGTGGACTTTTGCGCGGGGGGGAAAGAAAACGTATGAAATGATGTCTCCCAGGACAAGTATCCCAGCAGGAACTAACTTAGTTCATGCGAGGTGCAAGGCGAGTCGTTGGACCGACTGCTTCCCGCTCCCTGTTGGTGGGAAAGGATGAGGCAAGAATCTTGGAAAATGTGCAGACGAGGGTTGAGAGGGTTGAATATTATTCGTCTACATTGGCTAGTGAAAAAGCACTCGAGCGAATGGGAGAAAAAGCAATTTGTTTAAATCGCATAAAATATCGTGTGGGGTGGTGATCCATGTCACGCGCTTCCTATCAAGTCAGAGGAAATGCGTTTTTGCGTTAGTAAACTGGAGTTACCCTTCCCCCATTCGGTTTCGAACTCGGGAGCGTTCGGCGATGGAGGGAAAAGGTATGTTTATTTTCAGCAGAGTCAACTCCAGGACTCTTCTTTGCGCCCGAGCCGTTGCGCTGGTCTGGCTAATAATAATGCAGCTGAGTCCATGGGAACTCATATGTATAATAGCAGAAGTTTCTCGCTCAGTGACGACTTGTTATTAGAAAATATGGTTAGGACAAGTTGAAGAGCTTGAAAGAATTCATTTTTCCCGATGCAGCAAACGCTCGAAAAAACGACAAAGTAGCTAGCGAGGAGGATGCCGCTCGCTGAGTGGCTGAAATTCTCGAACAAGATGTTAGCTCCAGTAACCCGGCTACGCCTGTGATCATGATAATGATTGTGAACAGTGATTTGTCGCTTGTGGCTGGCATCTGGAAGTGACCAGCAGGGGATTTCGCAGCCTGTCCAATACCCCTCCCAGTACTCTGTAGTGACGCTGAGGGGCCTTTCTGGGATTCTTTTTTGGCTCCTTCTTATTACCCATCGACTCTCAAGCTAGTCAATTGCATCCAGAGGATCGTCAAGCTCTTCAACGGAGGGATTTCACCATCTGCTCGGTAACGTTGCTCGGTAGCGCATGGGCTATGGGGGCGCCGGGAACCTTGGAAACTCCACGGTACAGACCGCCTCCCTTGGGCTGTGTCCCCCACTTTGTCCGCCGGGGTGCACTAGCGTCTTTCATGCAGAAAGGCTGCTAATTATTCATCATCTTGGCAGCTGCTAGCCTAGGTGGTTACTAGTTCGCGAGGGGGGCGGACGAGGGAGATTTCTGATCCTCTCATTTTGCGCCATTCTCCGCTCACGATGCCAGAAGGAAGCCATGGAGAAACTATTTCGGGAGCCTTGTATCAGTTGTCCGGTGGTGGCGGTATTTCCGAAAACAGAGAGTCTCCCAGCTGGCTACTCATGTTTATGTATGTACCTGTGTGCTTTCCGCTGTGCTTGCGAACAAGTGTAGTTTTCCGAAGAATCAATTGCTCATGAATAATGTTCAAGGAAATTCCACAGTTTTGCTGCAGGAAATGGTTGGAGAAGTGGGTTTCAATTTCAAGCAAAGCAACACCATTTGCTGGAAATCTTGCACCAAAGTGACAGCACTATAATGGTATGGGGATGGGCAATCGCGCTTGACGATACGAGGAAGGTGGAATGAATTCTTTTCAATGGGGCCAGGGCCCAGCTGGAGGCAGAGGCAAAAACAAAGGCAGGAAATTGAGAGTGTCTGCCATTGTCAAAAAGGGCGCAATCGTCGTCAAAGCTATCCTGATATCAGATCAAACAGCGGTGGTTGCTGGCGTTGTAATCACGTGCACCAAAACGCTCATCACCGTAAATATACACCGTACAGCTTGTATGTATAGAGAATCCATGTACGGTAATCTGGACATACGATGGAATCATTTGGCGGTCTCCACCCCGGTGGACAAGCACCGCCCCTAAGGGAACGCTATCGACATCGTGGTGTTCACACATAGATGACGGACACTGGGCCTAAAGCGGGCCCTGGAGACCTCACGAGGTCGTCACCAAAGTGGAGTTTGGTGGACGAGTGGAAATGGTCTTGGGGAATATGATTGAATAATCATCAATTGGCGGCATTGATCAAATCTCGCACAAATCTCGCGCAAGGCCTCTGAGGGATGGAGTTCCAACTTTCGATGGCAGGCCGACAGGGGCAAAAAAAGAACAAGGGGCGGAAGTGGATAGATGATGAAGACGCTGGAAAAGGGCTCCCGGCAGTCTGGTAATTATGACGGAGGGCTGGGACGCGAGCACAGCAACACGACCCCCCCTGCGACCGCACAGGCAAAGACTGCACCGCAACTCCAGGGCTGGCACCCACCTGGAGTCCTGAGCAAAAGGCTGCAGAAAAAGAAAGCACAGCAGGCGAAAAAGCAACTCCGCATCAAATGACAGACAGCCATGTTATTGCAGCCATTGACAGGCGGCGGCAGCAGCGGGCAACGTAAGCGTAATACGGTGACGAACGGGGTCCCTGTAATACACATCGGCCCCAGAGCCGACGAGGTCTGGGGAACGCGATTGGCCGTGTATTGGCCAGCCGGAAATACCGTATCGTACCGGGTCAATTGGACGTATCACTTTGGGCTGTCCTGTCCCGTCCTGACCTGCCCTGTACGGTATGGTACGGTACGGAACGGGCCTGTATATACGCAGCTCGTTCTCCTGAAGCTTCAACTTCTGCTCGCTCTCGATTCCTCCTCCTGGCTTCATTCCCACCACTGTGACTAGCGAACTATCCTGGGGTTTCAGTGCTGTGTTTGTGGTGGGAAGAAAAAGCGAGGATATCCCCGCTGCTGCCCTGCTCTGTCACCGTTGTCTCATCAGATATATCTTACTACGACTTAACTGCCTCTCCTCCGTTCGTTGGGCCGTGCTGTTCTTGGCCTGGCATTTGCTGGTGCATCTCTTCGCCCAACCTTGACCTTGACTTTGACCTCCACCACCACCATCACCACAGTCGGGGACACACATCTCCCACTCCACTTCACCTCTTCCTATTTCCTACCGCCCAACCCCTCTGCGCTCAGTATTCCATATCGACGCAGTCTCTCGAGTTGCTACCTAGCTCCGCAGCACTGTTTGTTGACCAACGGTGTTCGCGGGTCAGGAAGCGGGACCGGTGCTGCATTTTCTGCTGGTAACTTCCCGAGCCACAACCAAGGATTTCGAAAAGCAAAAAGCGAATTGTGACGGCCCCGAACACTTCTGGGCTCCTCAGCGTTTTGCTGTCAGGCTGTTGCAGGTAATGATAGAATTCCGGTTTCCTCTATAAACACTTGTTTCCCCATCCTCCACTTGGACCGGTTAGATGTAGAAACTGATCTCTTTCTTTTCTTATTTTACAATTAAGTTGTACTTCGCAGCAAGCAGATTGAATTATATCGGCCCATGTACCTTTGACAGCAAAAATATTTCTTGTTAGCAGCCAAAGGAAAAAAGAAAAAAAACATCTAGGATATATTCCACCGTCCTTTGCGATTCTCTAGACCCCTCCATCTCCCTCCTAAACCGGGAACGGCCCTGTAAAGTCACCATGCTGCCAGTTTCGTGTGTGATGTGTGTCTGATGCAGGATATTATACTCGGATAGAAATTGATTATTGAAGGCTGGTAGATGGTCCGGGGCTCGGTACCCCGACTGAATGATGGAAATGGCAACAGAGGACAAATCCAAAGCGCGGCCTTCACCTGCATCCCAACCTGCTCATCGTTTGCCTGCCCCTCCTCGGGGCCATTATGAACCCGGATGGCGCCCATATAATGCTTATGACGGCACCAATCCGGAACATCATGGTGAGACTCCGCGTGCGCCGCCTGTGTACATGGCTCCGGCACGGACCAACCCACATGGGCCTCCCGACATGTCGTATGGACGGCCTGGTAGTATTTCAGCTCCTCCTCCCCAGACTCCCACTGAGTCCCAACCACCGCCTGGCTCTTACCGGCCTATGAACGGCTCCCAAGAGCACCCGCAAGCACCACCGCAGCAACCTGGACCTGGACCCGGACCCGGACCCAACAATTTCCAACAGCAGCGGATGGGATACCCTCCGGATGCGCGCCATCCGAACGGCGAAACTCACGGACTACCGATGTACTCCCATGGGGATCCAATGCAGCCAATACCTGCCTCGCAGCCGTACACTCCGGGAGGGCATGTTCCTCCTACTCCAGGGTTGTATGAACCGAATAGCTACTTTCTTGCTCAAGCTGGGATGCCTCTAGCGAGCCGTCAACGAAGGACGACGCGAGCTCAGCAGGTAAAATACCCATTTTGCCCCTTATTTCATTAGAGCCATCTGACGGTGGTTTAGGCTTGCGACCAATGCCGTTCGCGGAAAGCGAAATGTGATGAAGGTCGACCGGCTTGTAGTCATTGCAAAGAAAATAGTGTTCCGTGCGTCTACAAAGATGTTCCTCCTCAGAAGTAAGTTTTGTGTAGTATCGCAATCCTCCCGAGCAAAGGATTACAGGATCCTGACATGAAATTGTTTGCAAAAGGCAAGAGAGGTCGACTCAGATCATCTTAGAAAGAATAGACCGACAGGAGGAGTCAGAAAAGGCGACAAGAGAAGATTTGATGACGCGGCTGAATGAGATGAAAGCTCTTCTAACTGGGGTCAAGTCGCAAATGGATGCTATGGCCGGTTCTACTCGCCCGAGAAAACTGAGCCATATGACGCCTTCCCTCGCGAAGGTGGAAGCAAATGCGAATCTTATCGCAGCAAATCTCAAATCGCCAGAAAACCAACCCCGGACTGAACGTAAAGAGGCGGAGGGTGACGAATCTCGGGTCCCCGAGGATTACAAGAAAGAACTACACGATCTTGATGCGGGCGAGCTGTCAATACCAATTGAACACACGACTGCTGCTCACAAGCTACTATTATGGCCCTCCATTCAAAAGCTGCTCCCCGAGAGGATCGATGCCGATTATGTGATGCAGCTGGAGGAGAATCGTGGTCCCCTTAGGCTGTATGGCATTGGAGAGGACGATGACACTTTTACGGAGAGCCCAGTTACTTCTCCTACAACCCTAGACCAAGACCCTACTATTACATCTTTAAGCAGGGCAAGTGCATGGGGCTCAGGTTTCGGATTTCCTTCCGGATTTGATACCAATAAATTCTCCATGCGGCCACACCCAGGGGGGTTAACTCCTTACGGCACCTTGAATCTCGAAGCGGATACTATTCAAAAGTACTATCAGAGTTATCTAGATAACATGCACGCCCTCCACCCTTTCCTTGATGCGTCGGCATTACACCAGATGGTTTGCAATTTTGTTACCAATTACAGCCCCCGCAAACCCACTTTCCCATTCTCACCTCAAATACCACAAGCCCAGAACGAGAGAATAACAGCCATACCCAAAGGGAAAAGAAAACGATCTGCCGAAGCGGCCTTTGAAGTAACCCCGGAATCGATTCCTGAAAATACTGGGGCTCTTAGCCCTGTAATCCACAAGTCCTTGGATAACGCTGTTGTTCTTCTTGTGTTGGCTCTGGGCTTAATATGTGATGTTAAATCAGATATACCCGGGCCATTGAACCGGACCAACAACCCACCATCCCCTTTACAATACCAACAGATTACTGCAGCGTCCCCGACCCTATCTGATTCCGGGAAACTGTCAGCATTCCCTCCTCCAAATGAAGAGTTTTTTGCACCTTCAACGGGACATCACCGGAGATTTTCTGCTGCAACACAGTCCGCAGATACCTGGAACTCACCAGATCAATCTGAGCCGCCCTTGCGAAACTTGGATGTCATTCCTGGCCTAGCATATTTCGCCTTGGCGTCAGATATTCTAGGTGATGTGCTAGGTGGTGGTGGTTTGAAACACACACAAGCTTGTTTACTCGCGGCCCTGTATACCGGCCAACTCGCGCGCCCCTTTTCAAGCCATGCTTGGATATGCGAAGCTTCTCGCGCCTGCCAAATTCTTCTCCGACCGTAAGCCACCACCCTCTCCTTTATGTAACACCCCATGTTACTTGGACTGACCTGTGTCTATTAGCCGTACATTTGATCGTATACCGAAGGGAACACGGCAGAAAGAGCTGATCAACTTTGCCTTTTGGACGTGTTTACAGCTTGAAAGGTACAACCCAGGACGGACGGTTCTTATATTAATTCTATTTTCGTTGAAGCTCATATGTTTTATAGTGACATTCTCGCTGAGCTGGATCTCCCTGCGAGCGGGATAAGCCGTTTCGAAGATCGAGTTTACACGGAAGCTGGTCTCTTCATTAGTACAAATGAACTACAGACTCCCGACCCGCTTACCATGATTTACTATGTCGCTCAAATTCACTTGCGGAAAGTTTTGAATCGAGTCCACACAGAGTTATACAAAGCTGAGGGTATGTGCATATACTCCAAGTTTGCAACCAATGTTTCAGTCTTTTTTGTCAAAGAAAAATTTACAGAAGAATAAGGACGAGCGAAGACTAACATAGTAATGGCTTTATAGCACCTGATTCTAGAGGACGAAAAGTATCTTGGTCGACCAAGGTACAAGAAGCCCTAAGCTGTAACCTCGAAGCATGGAGAACTGGACTACCGGACAATATGCGATGGGAGGAAACTGACCCCCCTTCCAACAACATAATCATCGCCCGAATGCGGGCGAAGTATTACGGGGCTCGATATATTATCCATCGACCCTTACTCCACCATGCGCTGCATCCGATGATCAAAGCTCTTCCGGGAACTGCCAATTCCGTCGCATCACCCAGCCCTTCAACTGTGTCCAGTTCGCATTCACAAGCGTCGCCACCGTCGGCAAACCCAGCTCATCTCTCACACAGTATGGAGCGGCTCACGAGTGGCATGGGCCCTCCCAGCAGGCCAGCGGTGGTCCCCGAGAACCAACAGTTTTCTCTCAAATCGCTTGATTCGAAGGTCCGTAAGGCTTGCCAGGCGTGCATTGACGCGGCGATACAGAGTACGGTAGCATTTGATGGCGTCGCGGGACGACCGGTTGTCACTAATATATTTGGAACGGCACATGCGTAAGTTCACAACAAAACAATGCACTGCAAGTTGTTACATTATACATTTTTTTCCAGCAAATTCTGACAGAAAACTGATGGTGGAAAAAATCAGGCAATATGGAAACATGCTCGTTTTATCCGCAACCTACATGTCGCCCCTGTCACAGCTTGTGGACAGAGACACGCTCCGATCACTGCTCGACCGCACAATCAACTTCCTGTTACAAAGCCGGCATATTTCCCCAACCCTCAGCAAGGATGCTGAAATCCTAACGTTAATTCGGCGAAAAATATTTGATACTCCGGCCGCAAGTTTTTCGTCGGCCGATGGGACATGATTTTGACGCAAGTCGCCGCTCTTGCCATATCTGTTACGGACGTGGCTTGTGGTGCTTTTTCTCTCTGTTGTATTGTCTTCTATCTCCCCCTTCTATTTTCGTTATACATATTTCGCCATCTATACACCGTACTTTGTCATATCTTTCATTTCTGTTCTTCATTTCGCCATGATTTTTTTTTGGTTTTTTTGTTTTCCCTTCCTGGATGATTTTGGCTTGGGCGGCAGATCTGTGATTTAGCTTCATATTTTTGGGCGGTGTGGTCTGATTTAATTGATTAGCTATTTCTCTTTCATCTATATTTTTTTTGTCTACACTCTCTCTTTCTCGGTCTATTTTCCCGCTTTATTGATGTTCAAAAGCTTTTTCTATTTTCTTTTGGAAGAGCTATGTATGTACATGTTTCCTTCTTGTTTTAACCGTTTGGTCTCTTCTGTTCTTTCTTTTTTTTATATTTCTTTCAAATACTTGGGTATATCCACTTCCGGTTTTTTTCTTCTCATTCACGAGACAAAACATGCCCTTCTTGACAAGTTACTCAGATTTTGGATTTTCAGCTACGGGTCACGTACCGCGACGCGAAACTTCGGTCCATTCTTCTAGCTACAGCTTCGGCGATGCAACAGGGTTTTACTTTTACTTTATTTTATTTCATTGTTTCCTTATCTCTACACCGTTGTTGCTATTCCCTATTGGACCATTTCTTTGTTCTCGGGGTTGGTGGTGTGATCCGAATCTGGCTTTAGTTCGGTCGCAGGCTTTTTCTGGGACTCGCAGGGGTATCTTTTCATCTCCATATTCTCCCGGCTTCATTTCATGATATCATAAGGATATTCTTGTCTTATTGGGCGGCCATTGTGATATTATTTATTACTATATATATATATACAGCTCGCCGAACTTTTTTGGGTTTGAGTTTTTGCGGTATCATCTAGTTTGGCGAATTTCAGCTTTTTTGGTTTATTATTGGGTTCCTCCTCCGCCTAGGGCTTTGGACGTTCAAGTGGTCCATGGATCCATCCACGATTGTGTAGAGCTATATAGTTACCCGCGCTGAAAGTTTGGTTGCTTCAAACGGGCTTTTCCAGGATTGAGGGCGGGAGTCAAAGACGCGCGACTTCAAGACAAAATTGGCGTTTGATAAACCGTCTCTAGGAAGATTTATTATTTTATATTTTGAATACAATATAATAGAGTACTTGGGAAGTTGGGCTTCACTTCTTGCAAGCTTTTTGATCACCACCATTTCTTTGATTAATTACTGGCGAGAATTAACCGAGGCAACAACCACTAGTTATCCCCTTATTCTCATGATTATTGGGGCTTTGGACGCACTTTACCAGGTTGCCTGCAGGCTCTCGCCGGCGGCATGATGTGACAGTCCAGTCGTAGCTTGCTGCGGGCGTCCGTTTCCACCTTCGTTTCAATCGCTTTGAGGAAGGAATACAGAATGCCGGAAGTCTGGGATTCCATGCATGCTCAGACGCTTCACGACGTCCACGGCAAATGTCATGTCGTTGCATTCGCCTATCGCCTACAGCCAAGAGAAATACAAGGATATGAATCCCGTATGTATGTCCGGACGGGGGATATTTCTGTGGATATTTCTGCGGATATTTCTGGACCCGGCAAGCCTCCTCCTCGTCAACCTTCACACGGTCGACAGCGGCTCGAGGTGGGGAAGCGGTTTAATATTTAACTTCTTGGGCCAAGGCTTCTCTCCACATTACGCTAAACAAATAGTTCGTGCTGGGCGGTTGTGATTTGATGCTTCGATTCGAATTCACATGCCCAAGGCGTTTTGGTGCTTGCTGTCGTCCCTCGGGCCTGGGTTGTTGCATTCAATGCATTGGGAACTGATAAAACTGGAGAATACACCTGGTATTTTCTTTGTGATAGTTTACTGATATTTTTTTCGAGATCTTTTCTTTTTTGTTATTCTTATTGTTACTTTGCAAAACACTGTGGTCTTGGATAGTTATCCTTGTTTAAAGAAGCTTTCGAGGAATAATTATCACTAGGCCAGCCAAAATAAACAATGGCGCCTCGCCGTTGGCCATCCCGTGAAGGTAAGGAAGGACAAAAGGGACTTCAGACGTACCCCTCATAAAGTCCAATTGATCGCTAACAAAATATCATCCGTATAACAACAGGCTTCACAGCCGATGTCGTAGGCCATCTCATCAAAAGCACCGCGCTGGCCCCATCTCTCACGCTCCCGCTCTACCTCCTCTCCCAATACACAGCCAAGGGCAGAGCCGTTGCCGCAGACCGACCAAAGGCTCTCAAAGCGCTCAAGTACCTTCTCGCTATCGGCCTCGTGCGCAGCCTCAATGGCCTGATAAACCGGTACGCCCTCAACCACGGCACGTCAGACACATACACCTGGAACCAAGAAATCGCCATCGTGACCGGCGGCAGCGATGGAATCGGGCGCCGAGTAGCGATCCTCCTCGCCGCGCGCGGCGTCAAAGTGGCCGTGCTGGACATCCAGCCGCTGAAATACCACCCGCCCGCCAACGTGCGGTATTTCCAGTGCAACATCGCGTCCGCCGAGGCCGTCGCGGCCGCGGCGGCGGAGGTGCGCGCCGCGCTCGGCGAGCCGACCATCCTCATCAACAACGCCGGCATCGCGTCGGGCCTGACGATCCTAGACGGCACGGAGGCGAGCACGCGCCAGGTCTTCGACGTCAACACGCTCTCGCACTACTGGCTGGTGCGCGAGTTCCTGCCCAAGATGATCCAGCGGAACCACGGGATGGTGGTCACCGTCGCGTCGCAGGCCGGGTACGTGATCAGCGCGAACATGGTGGACTATTCGGCGTCGAAGAGTGCGGTGGTGGCGTTCCACGAGGGCTTGACGACGGAGCTGGTGACGCGGTATCAGGCGCCGAAGGTGCGGACGGTGCTTGTTTCGCAGGGCTTTGCGCGGACGTATCTGTCGCGCATCCTGAATGCGGACGATACGTTTTTCAACCCGCTGCTGGAGCCGGACTCGGTGGCGGAGGCGTTGGTGAAGCAGGTGTTGACCGGGTCGAGTGGGCATGTCATGCTGCCGGGGTCGACGGGGTTTTTCGCGAGAAGTCTGCGAGTGTTTCCGTATTGGTTCCAGAATCGGCTGCGGGATAAGTGTGAGAAGTTGATGAGGCCGCCGCATATGAGATAGGAGCGGTGCCGTGTACAGATATATATGTGTGTGTGTGTCAGCAAGGCTAGTTTCACGGGTTTCCCGTGTATGATCGGGTTTGCAGGAATGTGTATTCCTTTTGCTTCTCTCGTTTTATATAACTATAGTTCCTTTTCGGAAATGCATGTTTTGATAGTGATTTAGGAGTAATGATATCAGAGAAGTTTTCATGTATCCCCCAAGCCTCTCCTGAACGAGAGAGCTACATACTTGCACATCGATGCCATGGATCAAAAAGGTGGGTATAGAATTAATGCGCCTCCAATTGCTTCCTCTCCCCAGTTTCTGTATAGTTTGAAAAAATTTCTATTCTGCCATTCTTACTGTTAATGTTTACATATCTAGGCGGTCTAATATTGATAAGAACCATAACTGATTCAGAATTCCCAAAGAGAGGCAGGCACCGAAGCACCGGATACCCATGGCTTAAAATTCTACCGACCTGGATAGAGCGCTCTAATAACAATAAAACTACCTATAGACATCACAGCCAGTGCCACAGGAATCCAGCTTCAACAAGCCTTGGCTTCCGGGCTGGGTTTTGTTCCATCACTCTCCCCATCCACCGGGCTTGCAATAATAGGGGCCTTGATACAACCCCTTTGATCGGCAACAACGATACTCTCATGCCAAACAGCCGCAATCAATCTATGCTACACCTCATCAACGGGATGAATGCTATCAGTAGTAGTGGCAGGTTGGAGATACTGCTGAGCTGTTGGTACTTTTTTACATCGGGCGAGAAGGAGAATGCATACCATGTTTGATGTATTTTATCAGTCGGAGAGAGGGGAGGTAAGAGATGCAGATAATGCGACGGCCCCGGTCATGGCGTTATAGCAAGTGCGTATAAGATAGCAGGTTTTGTCAATAATGAATCAAGGTAGGCGGAGGAAAGCTTGAGCTCTTGAGAGGGTTAGGGACTCAGGGGCACTTTTTTATATACTCCATAGTCAACGAGTGCACAGTACTGTATTCGGCTTATTCTCCTTATTTCGAGCTCCACATCCATATTTCTATGCGTGTTAACACCCTATTCGTAACTCATATTGTTATATTATCCAAATTTCAATATTAATCCACAACTACATTGTGCACACTGTTCTGATACTGTGTCAAATATGTCCAGCCAGCCACAGCCCTGTCACGTTATCTGGCCAGACTCGCCACCCACAGCTTCAGCCGCCAGCCAACGCCAACTTCTCTCCATCTACACCCATCTACAACGTTTCATTTCCATCTTCATATCTCCTCCTTGTGTATATTCCCTCGCTCTGATGAATCTATATGACCGTTACGAACCCTACGCTGTACGTTCCATGGTTGGCCTGTCCGCGTTTCCCAGGATCCCCAGCCCCGTCAACCACACTTTGCTCCTCGGCAGCCCGAACTTAGATCCTGCGCTAAACTCATACCTTGCCCGCTGGTAAACAACAAACAAAACAATCATAACAACCGCTGGCTCCCCTCCCCCAGATCTACTGCTGCCATCTATCGCGATAATATAATATATACCCATATCTTTACGATACTCGCAATATCAATTTAACCTGCTTATCCCATGCTGACATGATACTCACATCTCTCTCATAATGCTGCGCAGCCTGCTTGGAAAGGCAATTGACCCGCCCGCTTCTTCTTCCTCCAGCGCCTCCAAGTCCCGCCGCCGCCATAGAGACGCTGACGACGTTTCTACCGTTTCTTCTTCTTCTTCTTCCCGCCGTCGCAGAGATGACCACAGTCACAGTCACAGCTACAGCCACCGTTCATCCTCTTCAACCTCCGGGCGCAAGTCTGCTTCCACTGCTACTCATACTCCCCGGGGTGACGACTGGGGTATTGATCAAGTAGCAGGAGATGACCATTCCTCCGGTAGGTATGGTCGCGATAGTGCCGCTAGATCGACTACGTCGAGCTATGTGACAGCAGACCCGAGAGAGAGGTTTGAAGAGGATTATAACCACTCCGTACCAAGGTCTGCAAGTGGGCGCGACTACGAGAGAAGCGATGATGCGCAGAGAAGCCATCGCGAGCGCTCCAGGAGTGGCGATCGAGAGGATGGAAGGTATCGAAGGGAGAGGGAGAGGGAGAGGGAGAGAGAGAATCAGCCTCACTCGCACCGGCGAGCTAGGTCTGAAGTCATTGTTAACAATCCAACGGAATATTCCCGCAGTCGAGCTGGGCCAGTGTCGTCGTCACCCGGAGACCAAGGGTTCACGGCAGAAGTCTCACAGCCTGGATTCTCGCAATTTCCTATGCAATATGATAATACATTTCCTGGCGCAACGCCTGTAACCGGACCTTCTTCAGATCCCCATCAAATACCTGCTTCCCATCCCTCTTCATACCCGCCTCAGCAGTTCCCCGTCGACCCGCCACTTGTGAGTCCAATGGTTCCAACTCCGGCTCCTGCTGCAGGGGAAGCGGCGGAGTATTATGGAGACCAAGGACAGTCAGTAGCGACGCAGCCTGGCGTCAGGCCCAACCCTCCATCCCTAATTGTGGGAGCTGAACCGCATTTAATGGCTGCTTCGTCCACGCCAAACCCCCCCGCTGAACCATCGTCCATTGGACAGGTGGGCCAAGCAGCCGATTTTTACGGCGATTCTCCACCAGATGTTACTAATCAGCAGCAGCAACAGAACAATGGCTCTGCTATACCTGTCCATCATCTGCCGGATAGACCGCCTAAGCCATCCAAGCCGTCCAAGCCGTCCAAACCATCCAAGCCAGGGGCACCAGGCAAACCGTCAGTGGCTGCTGCGGCCGCAGCGGGAGCAGCAGCAACTTATGGCATCAGCTCACTAATGGGAGGAGGCTCCAATGCGCACCACGCTACATCACCGTCCGCTTCTTCTCACCATCAATCCGCACCGCACACCTCCCAGCAGCCATATTATCCGCCGCCGCCCAATGGTGCGCGCCCACCGAAGCCCAACAAGCACCATTCCATGCCTATGGTAGGTGCCGCTGCACTGGGGGCTGCCGCTGGTTACGCCGCTGCATCAAACCACACGCCTGCGTTCCCACAGAGACCCAGCACTTACTCCGGTGTCGCTCACCAACAACCCTTCCAAACCGTCCACCCAGGCCAACCAGGTTCTTTAGCCTACCATCAACGCCACCATGGGCCATTCAGGAAGTTTGTAAATTTCTGGAAAGACCCAGAAGCTGTCGCGCAATATGAGGAATACTCCGAATACATCGGCATCTGCAAGTATTGTTTCGAACCGGGGACTACTCCAAAGGATGCCCCGCGTAAACACCGTCCCTCCAGACGTCGTAGGTATTCTGACGAGTACCGTGATAGCCATTCTAGAGTAGACAAGCTGAGCAGATACCCGTCGTCATCTGGTGACGAGAGCCGTCGCAAGAAATCTAACAAGAAATCTTGGCTTGCGGCTGGTCTTGCTGGTTATGTTGCCAAGACTCTTCTTTCTGACGGTAGAAACAAGGCGTTTGATGATTCGCACAGTATTCGCTCTGGTCGACCTGCTAGCCCTACTACGAGTACTAGTACTTCGTCTCTAGGGAAAAAGAGTCGTACGTCAAGAGGGACTACAAATTACTCAAATCGCAGCCGCTCTCCAATAAGGCTTGACTCGGGGCATGGTAGGGATGATCGAAGCCGGCATAGCGACTCTTACGAAACGTCTCGCTATGGGGGCAAGAGTCATCCTCGTCGGCGCAGCTCGCGCTCGCGATCCAGATCCCACGAGAGGAGCCATTCTGGTTTGAAAACGGCAGCCGCTGCCGCCGGAGCCCTGGGTGCCGCATCTGTCATATCATCTGGATCCCGACGTAGGAGCCGTAGCAGATCCCCCAAGAAAGCCCGCAGCAGCCGGTATTCGTCCTCTAGCGGATCTACAGTTGACATTTCTCGCGACCATAGCAAGCCAGGTTTAGCTGGGTTAACATCTTTCTTCAGTGCGCCGTCTGAGAAAAGAGCAAAGGTGCATTCGAAGGTGGATGCTAAGCACACGACAAACAAGAAGAAAAAAAAGAAAGCATTTTTCAGTTTCTCCTCATCTTCTTCTGAGGGATCATCTGCGCGTTCGTTCTCGTCTTCATCTGATGATGCCGATCTGGCTTTTGGGACAGGATATGTTAAAGCACCACTGTCCGTGAGAAGTAAATCTCGGTCAAAAAAGCGCGATGACGATCGTGATGTTGATGCAGCCCTGCTTGGACTCGGAGCGACTGCGGTGGGTCTTGCCGCCACTGCTTCCCATATCAAGGGGAGACGGAGGCAGGATGGTCATTCTTCCACTAGCAGCTCGCACTCGCCACACGCAATCTACAGACGTGAATCTAAGCCTACTGCCGCCTCGAGGCGGGCCGATGAGGATGGATGGGAATCTGTATCCGACGAATCCTATGAGTCTAGTGTAGATTCTGCGTTGGCGTATGGTGGGCGAGCAGCGTCATCTCTGTCCTCCGACTCAGGCACTTCTAAATGGGGTTGGAGGTGGGGTAGCAAGAAAAAGAGCCCAAAGTCTACAAAGGATCGTGATCACCGACTAGACTTGGGCCAATACCCTGAACAGCCCGCTGTTGGAGCTGGATATCCATCATATCAGACACCCAGCAGCGTGGGCAGCCTGCCGTCTATGCAAAATGTTTACCCGACACCAACGCAAAACCCATCGCTGTATGATGCGATGACCCAAAGCGCTCACTCGTCTCAACCAGACATTCAACCTCAAATACCACCGTTAATGGCGCAGGTACCAATCCCCGCCCACATCCAACACCCTCAACCGATAGTCCCCGTATCTCAAGCACTGTATACAACACAGGCGGAACTGGCTCAAACCTACGACGCCCCAAGCGGAGGCCAACCTGTCTTCCCTAGGTCCTCTGGTGAATCCAACGATCGCTATGTCCCTGCCACCGAATCGCACATTGCATACGGAATTGCGCCATTGGTTGAGAAATCGTTTAGGGATCGGGACTACCATCGTGACAACAATAACAATCATTCTCCACCGCGCAGTGCGGCACGGCCCAGCGGGGTACGGAGAAGAGACACTTCGCCTATAATTTCTCACACGCGTGATGAAAGCCCTAGACCGAAGCATGCTAGGCGCAGTACTTCATCCCAAGTCCAGTTTGATCTTACGGAGGAGCAGGCAGATAAAGAGCGCCGGCAGTTGCGGCACGAAGAGGAAAGGGAAGCAAGACGGCGTGCAATGGAGTTCCATGTGCGGGCGGAGAAGGAAAGGATGGAGAGGGAGGAAGATGATCGTAGTGTGGAATGGGAACGGGGCCATGATCAGGAGCGTGAGCGCCAACATCAGATCACGGAGATCACGGATATCAAACCTTTTGAGAAGGACTCCACTACTACTGGTAGGCGAAGTGATGTGTCTGGTGGCTCTGGCTCTGCCTCGTGGGTTGCTCCCGTTGCGGCTGTGGCTGGTACGGCGACAATTGCGTCCTTGGTAAGTGAGTTGGATGATCGGAAGAGGAGAGAAGAACGGCGCGAGAAGAGGAGGAAGGAGAGGCGCGGGTACGTAGATGAGAGAGAGCGAGAGATAGAGGAAGATGAGGGGACGGACCAGGACGGCGTTGTATCTGCTGTTGGGTGCGCGGAAGCAGACGACCGGAAGAAGGATCGGGTAGCCGAGACCGAGCGGGACTTTGATATTAGGGACATCCCGACGACGAAAATCCGTCTGGCGAGAAAGGCTGCCAATCGCGTTAGGTCATCGCCTGTCTATGACAGTTACGCAGACTATTTCGTCCCGCCAGATGTGCGGTCTAGCGGAGATGAGCACTCTGTTCATTCCCCTTCGGACGTAGAGTCTTCGCGCCCTCCTACTCCTAATATCGTTCTCATCGAACCGCAGAGTGTCAGACTCGAGAGGGAAATGGCGGCAATGTTGGCGGAACAGGAGGTGGTGGCTCGCACCCACCTCCCCTGGCCTGTCCCTCGTCTTAATTTGATAAAACCAACCCCACCACCGAGCGTTGCACCGTCTGTCATTGACGAGGATGACGGACAGCCGCCGCCCATACCACCAAAGGAGCGCGTGGATGCACAGCGGGACATATCCCCGTCTCGAGTGAGCGATCCTGCTATTGATATGGATGACCAGCGCGTCCGCGAGGTTGATGCTGCGGATATCATCTCTGAACATGTTAAAGCTGCGGACACTGTGTACGAACCGAAACCAACACCGTCTGTCCAACCAGAACCGCAACCAAAACCACAGCCGGAGGACGGAATTAGAAAGACAACTACTTCCCCGGTCGAAAAGGAACGCGATGGACGACAGCCAAAGGCGGTGACTGAAGGTGAAGACGACGCCGTTGATGAAGAGATACCGCGCCACGAGCATATGCCTGGCGGCTTCGGAAATGACTTTGAGTTCGCAGCAACCCTCGCTGCTGGAGCGACGCTGGCCGGGTTCAATTCTGCTGTTGTCACTGAGGACCCTACATATCTTCAACGTGACTCGCCACCTGGCTCGGAGGGGGAGGGTGTGTTTACTTCTTCAGTTGCTGAGGCCATTCTGAAAGGGCGTCGCAGCCCCCCTGCTGGTGTTGAGTATACTGCCAAGGCATTCGGATATGTTGAGGATGCGGAGGTTGCGTCCCCTGATGATGAAGGGCTGAAAAACAAAAGAGTGTCCGGGGCCGCGGGTGCTGGAGAGGAGGTGACTGGTGATGTTAGGGGTGATTTGCGAGAGTTGACCGAAGCGCGTGAGAAGCAGGTGGACACTTTTGCCACTAGTCCAGTTGCTGAAGAGGAGGAGGAAAAGGAAGAGAAGCAGGCAAAACTCTCGAAGAAGGAGAAGCGGCAGAAAGCTAAGGCGGCTAAGAAGGGAGCCCAGGACCGGGATGAATCGGCTGAATCAGCGGAGAAATCAGTGTTTGAGCCAGCTGCCATACTTGACCGGTTCGCAGAGGAGCGGAAGCGGGAATCTAGGATCGTGGAATCTCCTATTGCAGAAGCTGGAGATTTTTCGCACATTTCCTCCACTGCTGACAAGCCACCTAGACCTAATGATATCATGGATGATAATGAGTTTTACGATGCTGAGGAAGGATCGCCGCGTCCACTGGGTGATGTCAATGGCCACGAGGGGCATCGGGAGGCCGGGTTTGCTGCCGTTGGTGATCGTGACGACGATAGAAGATCACTGAAGGAAAACGACCGCGTCGTTGAGTCACACAAATCCGTTTCCGCGACTGGTCCTGATTCGTACGGTGTCCATCAGGACCAGAAACAAGGTGACTCCAAAAAGACAGAAAAACCAACTAGAACCGACCAAGAAGGATCCATGGCTGAAGATCAAGCTCGGCCCTCGATGCCAGGGGACTTCTTTGACGAGCCTAAACAATCGAAAAAATCGAAGAAGAAGGCGAAGAAAGCTACCAAGGCCGCTGCCTTCAGTACTACTTTTGAGCCTGAGCCTGAACCTGAGCGGGAACTGGACACGGAAGCGCAAGCTGAAGTCGAACATACGCCTAAGCATGCTGTGGAACCTGATCCTGAACTCGAGTTTGACACTGTTAGTGCTAGCAGTAAGAAATCGAAGCGCAACTCGAAGGGCAAAAATAAGCAACTGGATTCTGATAACAAGGAGGCACCTGTGCGCTCTGTCCCTGGTTCCGATGAAGCGCTTGTCCGTGCCGTCGAGGAGGATGGCCAACATGATGGCCATCGTGATAATTTTGCCAACGGGACTGAATCAATCGCCGCGTGGGGTAGGATGGAACCGGAAAGGGAGGATGCAGAATCGGTCAAGTCTTCCAAATCCAAGTCTTCATCCAAGTCCGGATCAAAGCATCATCATGATGATGGCGACAATGACGGCAGCGAATCAATTACCGCTTGGGGCAGCATGGAGATGGAGATGGAAGGAGATGACGCAGAATCAGTGAAGTCTTCCAAATCCAAGTCATCATCCAAGTCAAAGTCGAAGCGTCGGTCGAAGCGCGATAGTGAGATTTTCGATGAGCATGTTTCCGCATCCGCTTCCGTTGTGTCTGCGCCTGCTAAGGTGACTGATAATGGCAAGTCTGAGCGACGTAAGAGCAAGGATAGCAGTAAACGGAGCAGCACCGGCGGTGGCGGTGGGGGATTCTTTGGACTTTTCGGCGCTTCTAAATCTCGCGACTCCTTGGCTGACGATGAGACTCGTGCGCCGGCGCGCGATGTGCGGTCTGAGGCTGGTATCGATGATTTGGACAATGTAAGTGTTTCGTCGGGGAAGAGGCGGAAGAAGAAGAGAGCTTCGAAGGGGGGCCATGAGGGTGATGAGTTTGGCGGTGGTGATGGCTTTGATGGTGGTGGTGTGAAAAGGGCGGAGAATGGTGAAGAGGGTGAGCTGGAATCGCCAGATCGTCGGAGGCGGAAGGATCGAAAGCATCGATACGAGGATATTGTTGAGTCAGGGACAGGAAAGAGTGTAGATGGGCAGAGTATTGTATGTTAATTTAGGAATTTTTTTTTATGATTATTTACTCGAAACAATGGCTTTTTTGTATATATATATGCTGATCTCGATTATTTTCCCCGTTTGCTAGGACTCCGGTTCCATGAGATCTAATGGAGATGATGATCATCACGACAGGGATGAAGGTAAGGATTACAAGGAAAGCCAGTCTTTTTTAGGCGCGCGCCCCGAAATGCCATTGACGCGTGATGGTGCTTCGGGGTTGCTCGGTTCGCCCATTCAGCTGCATGACGATGCAAAAGGTACTACTGGCCCTGATACGATCGTGCATTCTCGTCTGCGGAGCAGGTCTACGTCTCCCATGCCCGGCGAGAGGCTTTTTGATCTACCAACAGCTCAGTCGCGGAGTAGGCCAGGATCACCAACTACGGCCGCTGAGGGCAAAAGAGCACTTGCGCTACACGTTGCCCCAAGCTCGCCTTCCCAAAGTACATCTTCGCCAACTGCGGTGCCTATACACTTCCGACGGCCGAAACCGGTCCCAGGAGCCACCAAACCGTCGACTTCAGCCGCCTCGAGCATGCCAGCGGACGTAGCAGGATCTCCAACATCGAAGAAACGGCCTAGATCAACGGAATTTAAGACGTCCAGGGAATTCAGGCCATTGTGGTTAGTGGAGCGGCACTCCCCCGCGAAACTGGATAGACAGCCGGACGAGCCATATCCGTCACTTCCTTCTAGTAAAACGACATCGCGGACTTCCTCCGTAGAGGATTTGACGCGCCATGGCCTTATGGAAGGTTTCCCTGGAGAAGGTTCTCACGATTATCAGTATCATGGCCAGCAATCGTTTGGCCATAAGCCACAGCGACGAAGAGCTCTCTCCTTACAAATAGACACCGGCGACTCCCTGTACGATGCTGATCTCCTAGGATCGCAGCAGGCGACCCCCACCGCGGCAAGTTTCCATGCAGCAGCTCAAAAGACGAAAAAGGAGAAGCCCAAGCCTGAGTTCCATTCCCCGTCAGAATTGCTTCTCGATCCCTTCTCTAGCCAAGCGCAATTGCAAGAACCTACCACACAGGAACCTGTGCCAGCTTCGAAAAGTTCTATGAGAGGCGAAAGGGCTATGATACCTGGGGAATGGGATATGGATTTGAAGCAATTACCGCCTCTCCCGCGCTCGTTGACGGGGTCGCCTGATCTGAGCGAGTCACTACCCCCGTTACCCGATAGCCGTCCGTCTACATCCAACTCGGAACCTGAGCCTCAATTTTTCACGCCGTCTGCTGAGATGGATGAATCGTTGGTTCCCTTACCGGACAGCCGCCCATCGACATCCCATACTGACGCTGGAACTAAATTGACTAGCGGTTTAATTACTGGTGCAGGAGTGGGTTTGGTTGCTAGCGTGGCGGCACAGCTCACTGATTGGGTGTCAAGAGATGAGAGGCAGCCAGAAGTAGATGTGAAGCCCGAAGATACTGCTGGTAATAATCAGGAGATTACTGCGCCGCCCGAAACGACAAGCGCCGAGCTCAAGAGTGACATTACGCCTACTATTGAAACTGCCCGCGAAATAATCGAAGATTCTGTTTCTAGGGTCCCGACGCTGGAGGAAGAACAAGCGCCACAGCCACAGGAAGGAGCCCAACCAACAGTACCTGTTGTTGATTTAGCTGCTACCAATCTAGACGAAGTACCAGCTAAACCCACTCTCCAGCCCGCAGAACCTAGCACGTCGGTCGGGTCCGCTCCCTCCGGACTAACTAAGGTTGAAGGAAATGATTTCCAGCCAGTTGCAAAGAAATTAAAAAAGGTTAAGAAGAACAAAAAGAAGGGCAAGAACGTAGCTTTTCCCGATGAGACTGATGTAACGCCTTCTGAAGAGAAAGTTTCTGCCGGCGAACATGCAGAGGAAAAGGTGCCTGATGACAAGCAAGAAAAGGTACCCGTTGAAAGTTTGTTGGAAGGGCCTCGTATTTTAGAACCAACAGAGCCAGAGCTGCAAGCCACTGCGGAGCCTCCTGCTCCAGAAGATTTATCTCATCCATTCCCAGCCGAGACTACAGATCCTGCGTCGGAATTTTCTACTCAGAAGAAAAAAGGCAAAAAGGGCAAAGGCAAACAGAAGCTGAAGGCTGGTAAACCTCTTCCCAAGGAAGGTACCCAACCGACTAAGGATGAACCTGTCCCTGAACTTCAACTTCCTCCAAGCCAAGAAGAAAAATCAGCGATTGTCGCAACTGCCCCAGAGCAAGACCCTGATAAGATAATTCAGCAATCAGCCAAGGGATTGAGTCCTATTGACATTCCTCTACCGGAAGACAAAGATTTGGAGCTTTGGGAACCCGCCACTGTCGAGGTTGGCGTATCCGATCAAACAGAAAGGCCAAAAGAGGCGATTAGCTTTGTAGACAAAAAGCTTGACGAGCGAACTGTGCAAACAACCGAAGAATTTGATCCTGCGGCAATAGAGCTCCCAGATGGCGGGGATTCAGAACTTGAAGAGCCGACCATTGATGAATATGTCCCCGTTTTGGCCCCGCCTTGCCCGGAGGAGGGTATTAATCTCCCAGACCTCGAAGCTGACGAGCAGGTTCTTCAATTCACCAGGGAGCTTGAGCCTGCGAGTATAGCGCTTCCCGATGACAACGATCCAGAGCTTGAAGAACTAACTAGGGATCAATCTGTCTCTGGTTCGAGCCCACCTTATCAACGAGGGTCAACAGGTGATTCTGCTCCTAATCTAGAGAAGAAAGAAAAGGAATCAGGTCCGCTATTAGCACAAGAACCTAAGCCTGAAAATACACCTCGACTCGAAGATACCCTCGATAGTACGGAGCCATTCAAGGAAGACTTGCTGCCGGCTACTGATCAACAGCTTGCCACTTCTATTGGTAAGTCGCCATCTATGGATGCGCACCTTGATACCAAGGGAGATAGGGCACTAGCGCCGCAAGAACAAAAGACTGTCTTCCCCGTGTTACCAGCGGAAAACAATCCTCCTCCTGAGCTTCCTGTCGAAAATGTCGAAGAATACACATTGCAGTCCGGTAAGAAAAAAGGAAAGAAAGGAGAGAGAGGCCGGAAATCGACTACGAAGGATGTACCGCCTGAAACTGGAACCGTTAACGTCCCCGAAAGCCCGGAAGCGGCCACATCCAAAGAGCCGATTACCGAATCTCAAGCTTTGGTCATCGATCCTTTACTTCAAGATAATAACGAACACGAACCTGGACCGCAGGCTCTAGGGGAAGTTAACACCGCGGCGGTGCTGGACATGGAAGCCAAGGAAGCTGTAGACATTACCCCAGCCAATGAGCTCTCACCACATCTGATAGGTGGAGTCGATGCGCAAATCGACACGTCTAAGAAGGTCTCGAAAAAACAAAAAAGGAAGGATAAAAAGAACCAAAGGGTTTCGCTAGAAGCCGAGGCACCACCACCATGCTCTTCAACAGACGTAGTTGGCGAGGGAAGGACGGGGGATCAGTCCGAACCTGAGCAATTGACCGCGGCACAAGGCAATATGCACCAAGACACACCGTTAGCATCACCCGATGATCATACAAAGGGCCAACAAATGATGGTCGATACTCAACCGCTTGAACGACCCGAAGAGCTAAGCAAGGGCAGCTCTGCATCGCTCTTGGCCGAAAAGGAGCGTCCCATCCAGGATCCTGTATTGGAAACAACCGATGAGCTTGCTACAGATACAGCAATTGCGGAGAACACTTCTAGACCCATCCCTCCAAATGAAGAGACTGCTGCTGAAGAACTTAAGAGCGAAGAACCGCCTCAAAATGTTACGCCTGCAATTGATACTCAGAAGGCAAAGAAAGGGAAGGGCAAAAAGAAACGGCAATCTGTTACTTGGGAGGATGAAATTCTCGAAGCCGAAAGTTCCCAGACAGCACTTGATTCATCTCGCACGAAGGAGGAGGAGCCCCCCGTTGAAGTGGAGACCGAGGGACCCAAAAACTCGAAAGCAAAGTGGAAGGCAAAGAAGGACAAGAAGAAGCAAAAATCTACCGATTTGACAACAGACGAGCCTTCTGTTCCTACTGAAGAGCAGCCATCTTCGCCAGTTGAGCCTATTACTGAAAGCCCTTCAGAGCAATTAGAGCCTTCCTCGAGCTTGAAGCCCGATACATCCACGGAGCTACCCCCACTTGCACCTACCAAAGAAGAGAAGACCGAAACACCAATGGTGGACTCTTCCCATGGCCCTTCTATTGCCGTTGAGAAGGCGGACCCTTTTTCCATCCCCGGATCATGGGCGGACGATGACGATCAATCTCTCGAGGCTCTGGATACAGGCAATTACACAGCTCCCCGCGAAGCCCCGCCTCCCAACGATGACGGTAATGAATTTCAGATTTCCAAAACTAAACAAAAGAAGCAAAAGAACAAGAAAAAGTCGAGGCATTCCGATTGGACTGATGAAAATACGTATTCGCAGATAGAAAAGAAAGAGATGCCTGAAGCGAGAGTATCCGAATTATTGCAAGCAACATCACAAACGCCGCCTATCCCTATCGAGCGACGTGGGGAAGAATCTATGACACCAGGACCGGAGCCTTTGCAAGACTTTCCCAGATCTCCTGTTGACCATATATTACCCGAAGCACAGGACGCCCATGATCAAACCCGGCCAGCCGAACAAGAACAATTTTTCTCTCCTAGCGACGAGCCGACCACCCCTAACATTCCCGAAACCACTGCATCGGAACCTCTACCAGAAACTACAGACATAGATGTAACTGGAGAGCCCTCCAAACATTCCGACGCCGATGCCAAGCCGTTGTATTATAGGGAGGAAGTATCTCAGAAAGGTGAACGTACACTGGATGTGGATAACAATGATCCGACCTCGATTACAAAAGAGATCCAAGGGTCAGCAGCCAATCTTGATCATCCGGCTACCAACGAAATTAGTGATGTCATCCGAGAAGACGGTAGAGTGGCTATAACAAAAGCTAGTGAAAATCCCCTCCCTTCTGTTCAAACTGACAGGATTCCTCCTTCTAAAGCTCTTGTCTCGGAACATGTAACAGAAACGGAGGATCATATTCCCAAGACCCAAGCAGAAGCAGCATCGTTGTTTCCTCCACGGGTGGTTCCCGAATCGTTGCCTAGTTCTAATGAGACAGGTGATGAAGTAACAGATGTGGCAGATGGAGACTTGGATTCTATATTGGATCAAAAACATGCTGTCGGCCCGTCGAAAGACGAAATCGGCGAAGAAAAACTAGAATCCGAGGAGGCGGCCAAATCTCAATTTGGAGAGGAGCGCACGGGGGAGACACTGTTAAAAACTGGAGAACTGCCTCGGCCTAGGGAGGAAGAAGGGCAGGATACTACAGACACACACCTTACGGACGCTCCGATTTGTAAAGAAAGTCCTCCTCCAACTCTGCCTAATCCTTTTGACGTTAATGCGGACGTTGAACCAACAACACAACCTGAGCCGGAACCGGGGCTTGAACTTGAACCCGAACCTAAGGTGCAATCCGAATCCACTAGCTGGAGCATCACATCATCTAAAAAGGGAAAGAAGAAGAAGAGCAAGCAACGCCGGGATACACAAGATGATCATTCTCACGCCCCCGATGAACAAGAAACTATGTCTCCTTCGGTAGTTTACACCGCCACGTCCAAGCCAAATAGGGAACTGGCGGCCAAACTTGTCGACGAAGAAACTGCTAATTGGGATACCACCACAGCGAACAAGGGCAAGAAGAAAAATAAAAAATCCCGCGGCTTTGAAGACAATATCTTCCCCACAGACCTTCCACAACCAACCGAGATTCCAGATGCTCCCGAGAGCTCGACAACCTTTGAGCCCCAAGATGCGAAAGAAGAGGCAAGCTGGGAGACCTTGGCAGCCACATCCACGAAGAAAGGCAAAAGAAAAAGTAAAGCGAGAACGCCCGTTGCCGGCGAAGCAATGGTCAGCGTTGATGAGCGTCGTTCAGATGTTTTAACCCACGCTACGGATGATGCGGATACCTCTGAGCAAAAGGAAAAGTCACTCGGGCGGCCGAAGGAGGATAATTGGGATATCTTGGACACCACAAGCACTAAGAAGGGTAAAAAAAGGAATAAAAAGGGTCCGGCATTTGATGAAGATACCACACGCCATGTTGAGCCATTTGTCAATGATTTCGCTGACGCTGGTGATGAGTTGAACATCTCGGAATCACAGGAAATGAAATCTCAGCCGCAGGAGACTCAGAGCTGGAATGATGGGGAGATTACGAGGACTGAGACGGATAACAATAAGAATACAAAGGCCGAAACTATCCAAGACGAACCTCCCATTTCGGACGAATCTCCGCCGAAATCTGTTGCAGAGCCTCCTGCGCAGATCGACCTTGAACCTCAGATCGATCAGGTTGAACAGGAATGGAGTGCGACATCAACAAGAAAGGGCAAGAAGAAAAACAAAAAAGGCCGGGGAATTCAACAACAAGTACCTTTAACATTTGAATCCGAACTACTGGAAGGTGTGGAGCGTGAAAAATCCGAAGTACCAACTCGCAGCCTGTCAGAGAAGAAAAAGGACAAAAAGAAGGACATTGGCGCGGTTCAGCATCACTTCAATGACACAAAGGGTGAGGAAACTGCAAACGTCGTTCAAACTCTACATGATCCTTCTACTAGTATCGAAGCCGAAGCCATTGCAACAAAATCTCTGGGCGAGGTTCAAACAATGGAAGCTCAGATTGAGGAGGTGGATGCGCCTGAAAAGGGTCGGAATCCACTTTCTGAGCCCGAGGATATCGCCCACTACCCTGAGATTGCACGAATGGCGGATATTGGTGATGAAAACAAGCAAGTCAAATGCAGTGCTGAAGATGCTGTCCTTGTGAAGGAGCCCTCGAAGATCGAGTTGGAGTCTCAAGAAACGGAACATAATGACATTTGGGACGAGCCATCAATGAAGAAATCAAAAAATGGAAAAAACAATACGAAGGGCAAATGTAGTGAAGTAGATGTTGAAGCTGCGACGGGAAAAGAAATTGACAATGGGGAGGAGAAAGCAGACCAGAAGCTGGTTGTTGAAAGGAATATCCCGCCAAAGAGATCATTGTCAAAGAAAGAGAAGAAAAAGAAGAAAGGGCAACAACAATTAGAAGAAGAGCCAACAAAACAGCCAGAACAAGCCGTCACCTTGCCAGAATCCTCGGTTATTGACACTCATACAACCGAAAAGAAAATATCTGCGGAAGAATCACAAGAGACGACACTAGCGGCCCCATCACAAGAAGAAGCATCTATCATGGAACAGCAAAATGAAGATGACGATTACTGGCCACCAATTGATTGGGGTAGGGATAAGACTTGGAAAGACGGCGAATCTCAACCGCAGGTCAAATCAAAGGAACCTGACACTTCGTCCCTCGATCTTCTTCTCTCAGGCGATGAGCCACAACCACGCGAGGATCCATTTAAGCAACAAGCAGCAGGTGTGCGGGATATGGCTGGCGATAGTATCGGTGACTTTGATGAGGATGCGAGCCTTGTTTCTCGGGAAACGCGCGAAAAATACATTACAGATGTATCCTGGACACTAGCGGGCAGACATATAACGATTGACTCTGAACAAGTTCAGGTGCCCCGACCGGGAAGTGCCCACAGCGATGAGCTCCCACCTATTTCATTGGATGATGACATCCCTGAAACTCTCCAAGATGACATTGACATTGCTGGAATTCTTCCAAAACAAGACTCCGCTGGAAAGTCGCATTCACTTCCCCTACCCTCGCAATCAATAGACATCAACCGTTCTTTCGAAGGAAATCCCAGTATAGATCCAACAGAAATGCCAGAGACTACGCAACCCATACCTGAGCCTTCAGCAGCTGAAACCGATGACTTTTTGACCCTAAGCGGCAGCAAGCAGAAAAAGGGGAAGAAAGGGAAAGGCAAAAGGAAAACCACCATCGGCGTAGACGAAAGTGTGAAGTCTATGGATAAACCTCAAGGTAGCCTTGGTACAAGGGAGCCACCCACGAGTTCATATATTGGCAAGGTGCACCCCGAAACAGATATTGAACGCTCCGCTACAGTCACAAAGACGCCTGAAGCACGAGAACCCACTGCAGAATTCGTTGTTACTGGAACAGCGGACGACGCGGATGATTTCTGGGGGGTTGGCAAGAAAAAGGAAAAGAAGGGCAAAGGTCGCAAGCAGGAACGGCATGTCAAGCAAGAAGCCGCTCTGAATGAAAACAAGGCCCTTAATCCATCGCCGGTGGAAGTTCAAGAACAGCCTGTCGTTACTGCGTTTACCTCGTCAAGGACACTGGAGGAGTCAGATCAATCTCAGCCTTCCGGTATGGTGGCTAGCGTCTTTCCGTTTCTTGAACGGGTATCCAGAAAGCGACCCTCAAAAGAAGCAGGCTCTCATGAATCTCCCGCACAAGAGATAATGAGTCAATTTGCGCCAGGAGCCTCGACCCCTCTTACTAGACAACAGGCGAGCTCGGCAAAAGAGCCTACCTTTCCACGATCCTCTGAGCCAACAGTTGATAATGAAACGATCCCTACGTTTGAAGACCTTATAAAACGTCGGCCAAACCTCGACCCTGTCCCGGAGGTCCTTAATGCTGGTGAAGATACCGGTCGTTCAATCGATGTGAGTGACAAGCATTCCGAACTTGAATTGCCAGCCATCAAAGAAACCCGCAAACAGGAGCCGTCCTCTATGGATCTAGCCTTAAAGAATAAATCATCTACATCTGCCCATTCTCCTTTGTCGGCGCGAGTTGACGTGGAGCATTCTAGCCCCGTTTCTCGTGAACTTCCCCGAGACAAGCCACACCAATCTCCTACTATTCATGACTTCTCTAGAAGTGTAGTAAGCGGGCCTTCAACGACCCCATCGGGTGGTTACCGTCCGCCGCAGCAAAATCTGGTCTCTGATTCCCAAACACTTTCTTCGGAACAGCCTCGCTCCATATTTGGAGGCCCCTACGGAGTTGCCGGTGATCAAGATGTTGTAGTCACCCCTCCACGAACACCGCTCGCTACAATCAAGGAGCATCTTCCAACAGAGTCTCCACCCAATACACGAGGCCGTGATCCTTTTGATGTGGGTTCGCGTGACCGAGGGGTGAAAGCTGCACGACACTCAGAAAGTCCACGACTGGCAATTGGACCAGAGCATATTTTACCACAGCCTACCTTTTCTCCGGCTTCAAAACTAGCTTATCCGGGCAGCCATTTGGTAGGAAGGGCACCGCTGCCTTCACCCGCTCAGGCAGCCACTTTGGATGTCATTAAAAAGCGCCGTGTCGAGCAGTCACCCACGGGTGAAAAAGGACGATCCGCCAGTCAACCGTTCACAGATGATTTAAGTATTCCTGACCACCACAAGCAAACCACTCGGTCCGCCAGTGCAGGAAGTGTCGTCTCCGCAGGGGGATCTCCAGCGCTACGCCGAGTCCACAGTGCAAGAAGTACCGACCTTAGGGCGGCGAGCAAGGAAGCCCAGCCAAGAACACGTGACCGCGATCTCGACGTGGAGGGAATTCCTTCGTCCAGCTCCTATGACCCAGTGACCGACAAAGGGAAGCGTCCGGTGCGCGGCATGGAGGATGTCTACGTAGGTCATTCAGTTTGTCCCTCTGTTTCTATTTTTTTGTGACTACACTTTGTGCTTTCCCATACCTAGAGAGATAAAACTGACCGATGGATGCCCAACACCAGGAAGGCTGGGGTGACGTACCTGGTTCCCCGCGATCGCCAACCCGCCCACCCAGCGTGCGACGACGACGCAGCTTACAACACCTCCAAGACCTCGAATCCCGCCTCGACCAGCTCGTATCAGAGAATCGCTTACTTTCCACTGCCAAAGCAACTGCAGAGAAATCCTTCGAATCCCAAGTTATCGCCCAACGACAAGCAGAGAAAGCACTGCAAACACGTGATCAGGATATCCGCAACAAGGACTTGGAGATACAACAATTGAAGAACTCGCTCGAATGGTTCCAGAAGGAGGTTGTCCGCTTAACTGAGGCTAGCGATGCGCTTACAACAACCAATACACAGCTGGCGGCCTCACATGAGGCTGAAGCGGGACAACATGCTGAATCCAAGCGACTCTTGTTCGAATCGCAGCAAGGCTTGAGGGAACTTCAAGAACAACACTCCCAGCTAGCTTCTGGCCTGGAAGGAATTGTACAAAACGAGATAAACAATGTTTTGGCAGAAAAGAATGCGGAAATCCAGCATTTACGTGGTGAACTAGCCAATGCACAGGACAAGATTAAGGAACTTCAAATACAGATCATGGAGACCATGGCGGATGACGTGCTTGTCTACCGAGATGAAGACTATTTTGATGCACAATGTCAAAAGCTCTGCCAGCATGTACAGCAGTGGGTGCTGCGGTTCTCTAAATTCTCAGATATGCGACTCTGCCGTCTCACTAGCTCAATCCGTGACCCGAAAGTCGCTTCCCGGTTCGAAAACGCCATCCTTGACGGCTCGGACGTCGATACTTACCTTTCCGATCGAGTTCGACGGCGAGACGTGTTCATGTCAGTAGTGATGACCATGGTTTGGGAATACATCTTTACGCGATATCTCTTCGGTATGGATCGTGAGCAGAGACAAAAGCTGAAGACTTTGGAGAAGCAGCTGGGTGACGTCGGACCACCAAGCGCCGTCCAGCAATGGAGGGCTACGACGCTAGCGTTACTCGCTCGACGCAAAGCGTTCCATGAACAGCGGGTCAGTGATACCGAAGCTGTTGTCCAGGAAATCTACCATACTCTTTCGAAACTACTCCCACCCCCTCGAGAATTGGAAAGTACAATTGTTGATTCGCTGCGGAATGTCATGCGAGCCGCAGTAAACCTTTCAATTGAGATGCGCACCCAGCGCGCAGAGTACATCATGCTCCCACCGCTACAACCAGAATACAATGCCAACGGCGAACTAGCCCGCAAAGTCCACTTCAAAGCTGCGCTCATGAATGAGCGGAGCGGCGAGACCACGTCGAATGAAGAGCTCGAAGAACAACAGGCGGTTGTGAGAATAGTGTTGTTCCCCCTGGTAGTGAAGAAGTGCAGCGACGAAGGGGATGGTGATGAAGAGATTGTGGTGTGTCCGGCGCAGGTACTCGTGGCACGACCAGGCAAGGACAAGAAAGTCGTACGAGTGCTTAGTGGTGACCGGATGTCCATTGATCATGGAAATCAATCGATTCAAAGCTTTCCGTCCATCAGCATGGATCCGAGCAACGTAATCTGAGGCGTCACACTCGGTATGATGCTCGCAGTTCATGTGGAAGAACAAGTCATCGCAATGTACGGGCAAGTTAGGCTTCAAGCTAAGATGTCTTTCATTTGCTTCTTTTTCCTTGTTCCTATGTTTTTTTCTCTTTCTCTTTTTCATATCAACCGTTGCTATCGCTACAGGTCGGCAAAATGGAATGGTTAGCATTTGCTTCTTTTTTTTTTATGCCTGTTATATTTTATTTCCTATGTATCTGCCATTTATTTCGGGATTCCCTGGGTTGTTTTGTTTTTGTTTTTGTTATTCCCCCGGTTTTTCCATTCATGTATAGAGTGCCGACGATTTATGACGACGAGATATGACCAATAGCCGTGTGTTTGTTGTGCATATACGGATGAGTTGTATGTATGTATAGTTAATTTAGAGGAAGATGTAGCTCTTTTCCTTTTCCTACAGTAAACAGGTAATGATAATTGCATTTATACTACTACCTAGGTAATTTTATCAAGGCGAATGAGGCCAAGCGTGAAAGAAATAAGCCAATAACTAAATTTAGCGTTGATAACATGCTCTCGTTTCATCCCGCCATCCGTTCCATAAAGTCGCCTCCATCGCACACTTTGCCGAGAGCTTAATTCCGAACCTCGAGCCAGCTTTTCACCACCAAACAAGACCGAACACCAACCCTCCTCCCGACACAGATGCTGCCAGTTACGACTGTCCTGTCCGACGTGCATATGGCAGACATGTTTCCCCCATGAATCCAACAGCTTTGATTTTCTCTTAATTATCTTGCCGTCATGGATCCTGGTAGCCACCAGAACCCCGAGCATGGGCTCTCTCGCCCACCGTCAGCCCAGCTCCAACCAGCAGATGGATCACCAGCCAGCTCACGGCCTCCTAACGCGAGTGGAACTGCCCAATCGCAAGCACGGCCTGACCCAGCGCCACTGGTAGACAGCACTGCACCAAAGAAGCGGAAGCATCGTGGCCACAGAAGACGCAAACACCGCCGGCCCTCCTTTGCCCCGCCGCCCGACACCCCCCGGCCTGACTCCGCTGGTAATAATGGACGAGCTGGCGCCTCTCCTGAGCGAGGAGATGGAGGGCCTGAATCCACTGGTGCACCAGTGGCTCAGCGCCGTGCTTCCGTTTACCGCCTTGGCCAGCTGGGCCCGAACAACTTGAGCGAAACCAGTTTGGATAGCGACGCTTTGTTAGACCACAGGTACGGAAGGGCGTGTTTTTCACTTCTACATTGAACGTTTGCTTTATATATATATATATATGCCCAATCAGTTGATAGAGGCATAAAGACATGGAACTATGAAACTAACTATGATGTTGGGGTTTGATATATAGACAGCAGCCAATGATGCGCCCGCGGAGGGAGAGTCGACTTGCTCAGAGCTATCGTCCGGAACCACAACAGTTTTCCTCTCGACCCCCGGGTAGAGCACAAGGACCTATTTCCCCGACACAACTGCTAGATGGGGAGGAATCTGAGGAAGCTGACGATCGAACGCCGTTGATGAAACCCAGCTCTATTCACAACTCCAACTTTGTGCGGTATGGGACAAGCGCAGGTACAGGACAACGTTCAAATGTTCCCTCGCCCAAAGGACGGACGTCGGCAGCGTCGTCTTTCCGCTCAACAGTTCCTTACTCCATCGGCACGGCACACAGTTTAAGGCGAGGATACGATGTTAATAATCCGCCATCTGTGCCCGGAAGCCCCCATTTGGGGCCGGATGCTGCGTACGATGACCCAATGATGGGTGGTCATCACTTCGATCATGCATCCCCAGACATCACTAGCGCTACCAGTGTACCTTGTCATATCATAGATGTTGATGGAGAGGGACGTGCCTCTAGGAGCGGGTCGTCGGCTGTTTCGCCAACATTTAGTCCTCCAGAGCTCCAGCGACGACGCACGGTTACTCTTCCTGTTGAAGAAGACGTATGCTTTCCAGTGGGTGCATTGTCCGATATGGGTGAAGATGATTATGCTCCCCATCCTCCACTAGAAGAATCGTTTGGGGGTGGGCGTAGGCGGCGGCGGAGACGTGTCTGGCCCGATCTTTCGGTATTAGAAGAATGGAGTCGTGAAGAGAAGGAGGAACGTAGCGGGGGAATACGGGCAAAGAAAATCAACGAACCAGTGCTTATTGGAGGACGATTGCGGCCGCATAATGCGAGATGGGTACGGGAAGAGGAAGACACACCGTATCGGTTCACGTATTTCAATGAAGAGGTTCAGAGCACTATCCACAGCCAGACAATTTCGGAACTCTTACAACCTGGCCAAACATTCCGTAACCTTTTTATTCCAGATCCTCCAGAGCTAGAGGACGATTCATCAGATGAATCAGATAATGCCGACGAAACTCCGCATTATCAGGATAATAGCATGGATACATCCACCACAAATGGATATCCCGGTAGAAGTCACCAACGTGACATTCGCAACTTAAGTGATACTGTTGCGGCTGTCCCAGAGGACGCAATAACAACTTCTGGAATTCTTCCAATGACCAAACCCCCAAAGGAGAAACGATATGGGCCCCGTCCAACCTTTTGGCTAGATGTTCTATGTCCGACTGACACGGAGATGCGGGTCATTTCCAAAGCTTTCGGTATCCATGCTCTAACAGCTGAAGATATCATGGTACAAGAAGCTCGTGAGAAAGTTGAACTCTTCCGACACTACTACTTCATCAATTACCGCACGTTTGATCAGGATGTCCACAGCGAAAATTACCTGGAACCCGTGAACATGTACGTCGTCGTGTTCCGAGAGGGGATTATCAGTTTCCACTTCTCTATGATCCCGCATCCTGCCAACGTTCGCCGCAGAATCAGACAACTGAAGGATTATTTGATTCTAAGCGCTGACTGGATTTCCTACGCCATTATCGATGACATTACCGATGTCTTTGGCCCTCTGATTCACTCCGTGGAGACTGAGGTTGATGATATAGACGACACAATCTTACAGCTACACTCTGACGAGAAATGGGCAGCAGCGGACTCTGGCGAATTTGCCGAAGAACCTTTACCTTCCGGTTCAGACATGCTTAGGCGCGTTGGCGAATGCCGCAAGAAAGTCATGAGCCTCTACCGGTTACTGGGCAACAAGGCGGACGTGATTAAAGGGTTTGCAAAACGATGCAACGAGCAGTGGGAAGTAGCACCTAAATCCGAAATCGGGCTTTATCTCGGCGATATTCAGGACCACATCGTGACTATGACGAGTAACTTGAGCCACTATGAAACGTTCGTACCAAAGAGATTTCTCCTTCTTTCCATCCCCTACTCAAACATTTAAATTCTTGGGTCTATTCCAAAGCGCAAATCTCTAACACAAGTTTATATATACATGCAGGCTACTCTCCCGAGCGCACTCGAACTATCTTGCACAAATCAACATCCGCATGAACGAGCGGCAAGAAAAGACCGCCGACGTTCTCGGCAAACTGACCGTCCTCGGTACCATTGTACTTCCCATGAACATCATCTGTGGCATGTGGGGTATGAACGTCAAAGTTCCCGGTCAGGATATTGACAATTTATACTGGTTTTGGTCCAGTAAGTTGTCCCGCACGCTTTCCCTGCCCTCTTCACGTTTATTTTGATTTTTATCCCCCCACCCCCCTTTACTCTCATTCCCAAAACCCCTCCATCCACTAACAGTTCCCCAACCACACTACAGTCACCGCTGGCCTCGTCGTCTTCGCCGTTGCCTGTTTCTACATCGCGAAACGAGTGTACGGAATTGTATAAAGGCATCATGAACTGCATAAGTTTGAGATGAATAAATATTCCCCCCCTTTTTTTCCCCTTCTCATTGGTTTTATAACAATTCGACGATAGTTTCATCCCTTTTACTGCTCTTCCTTTTCCCTTCTTCGGATTTGTCGTCATACCTGTTTTCTAGCATAAGAGTTTTGGACTTGGAGTGTGGGACTGGGTGGATGGAGGCTACGCCATGTGCTGTATATATATGGATCATTGTTTGGTGGGGGTGGGAGGCAATATGTATATTTTTTGGAATAAAGTGGCGTTGTGTTCAGTTTGTCCTTTTGGAGGTTGTTTTTCACTTTTTTTTAAGGGGACTGGTCCATAATGAAGACAGTTGTCATATTATGCAGCATAGTATTGGGAAATAAATCCTGTACCTCGGGGGACATTTGCTTTTTTTTTTTTTTTACGCACTCTACCTACAGCAGCACAGCTAATTGTTAAGTGTAACTAAGTAATTATTTGGGGTGGGGTTGGCCGGAATCTGATTGGATATAGCCAAATGTCCCGAAGCCCAAAACAAGTAAGGCTCTATGCATATATATCATCATATTATATTTGTCCAAATCTAAGTACCTAATCATTGACTATGAGGCCGTTAAACTGGTATGGTCATGTAACACGGAATGAAAATACGGAAACGAAAAGAAACATAGCGTGGAGAAGATAGGTAGAGTAGTAGTAGAACGAGAAAAATATCGGACTATAGGAAAATCGTCCATAGCTCATTGAAGGGCATTAGGGAGCAGATTTACAAGAAAAATGGGGCGTAGATAGGTGGGATAATAGCAAAAAAGGGACCTGGCACAAAACGAAGAAGAAAAGGAAAGGATACAATAAAACTAGACCAAGTAACACTCATGGCATGTATATAAAGTGAAAAGGGGACGGGAAACGTGAGAACACAAATAGCCACCCATGGGTTATATAGCGTTGATAGAAATCAAAAGCGGCAAGTAAGAAAAAAACAAAAGGATGAAGAAAGAAAGAAAGAAACAAGGGAAAACATATAGCATTCATCATCATGTCATTACCAGACAACAATTGCAGCCCGCAAATCACCTTCCATCTCCCACATTGCACACTTACCCTGGCGGTTTCAGCCGATATTCCAAAAGGCGGCGGCCATGCGAATCAAACCGATCAGGAAGCTCAATAGTCGAGTCAGATGCAACCTCAAAGTTCTCAGGGCCACTAAGATCTCTCGAGCGACGTGGCTGCTGGCGGGCACGTTCCGGTATCCAATCGTGCCGGTGAGCTCGAGAACGATCGAGTCCATCTATGGTTGAGTCGCTGTCGTCTGTCTCATAGCCGCTGCGCAGGTCGCCGGTGGGAGTTCTTGCGCGCCTATGTGTGGATGGGGGTGTGTCGTATCTTGGGCGAAGATCGAATTGGACGGACTTGGTGGGTGGTGGTTGCGGAGGTGATGCGGCTGGGGCCGGTTGGCTGCTTGACCTGGTTCTGAATCTCTTGCGGGAGGGAGGACGGGGATTGGATGTGAATGTTGATATTGAGGCCGACGATGGGGACGTGACGGAGAAAGCGGCCGGGCGCCGAAGCGGGATACAGGGATTGGGGGTAAAGGTGTAATGATTAGGTTCATAATCGTCGCTAATATTTATAGTGATTGGTGGCGGCGATGGGGCCAGTATTTGTCGAGGTGATGTGGTCGTTACATCTGTAAAATGGAAAGGAGGCAAAATACATCGTTAGCGACGCTCCTCCAGAACGGGTTCGCGGGACGTGAACGCACCCTCTGAGGAGGTCTGGCGCTGTCCATACGAGAGGGTGGGGTTCGCCGTTGGTACAGCACTCACATTCTCGTCAGCCCTGCCTCCCGGAGGGGGAGGATAAGGATAGTTTGAAGGCGGGTGGGTTGCGGCTGGAGGCGGTGGGTAATCGGCCGGGTTGTATGGTCCTGGCTGGACGTTGGGTGGAGGTGGTGGAACAGGTGTTGGGCCAGGAGGGGGTGGGAATCGGTTTCCCTGTGGATAGTAATTTGCGTTATTGGGCGGGGGAGACGGTGCATATGCAGCGGGTTCATATTCCTCCTCATATGGGGCTTGGTAGTCATGGTCATGAGCGTATGCTGCTTGAAGTGTGATTATTAGCATGCCTCTATAAATCTTTGTTTCGCGTCTTGCATAAATTGTTTTCTTCACACTTTGGGAAGACCAGAAGGTATGTTCATAAAATTCAAACAGATATATATAAAAAGCAACAACTAGGTAATAACAGTAACAAAATAGGAATGTTCTATGGTATCAATTTAATGTGTTACGTACTTCTGCGCTCCTTCTCAGCTTTCTTTCTCTCCTGCCTTTGCGTATATTCTCGAGCAGCAAGCCCTGCACCCGCAGCGGCAAGCCCGGCAGTCGCGAGGTCCCTAGTACGGCTTCTGCTACGATTCCTATGACTGTGGCGATGTTCGCGTCCACTCTCTCGGTCAGAAAATGAGGAACCACTTCCTGAGCCGTCATCACGATAACGGGTGCGGCTGCGGTTGGCCCTGCGACTATTTCTACTAGGAGATGCTTCGATTGCGCGAGGTAAAGAAGACTGTCGGCTCGGGGGTCGTCCATAATAGTTATCCGCTGGGATACTTCCGTACACGGGATCATCGCCGTATTCGACAAGCCCAGCGGCGGATCTGGAGGGATCCGAGTAGGCCGATGATCGAGGCCTGCTTCTCGACCTGGACTTTCGTCTGTGTGCTCGCTCAGAGGACTCACTTTCTTTCTTTTCCTTGTGCTTTTCATATAGGTTGGTAATCGCCGCAGTACCAAGGCCAGCAGCAACAATCGGAAGACCCTGCTTGATCCTACCTGGAGATTTCTCCCCTCTTCGAGATCGTGACTTGCTCCTAGCTCGCTCAATTAAACCTGCAACGGCTGCACCGGCAAGTCCGGCTTCCGCCATTCGTTTGTTGCGGTGCGAAGCTTTGTCTTCGTTAGAGCTCGACCCTGATCCACGGCGGTGACGGGAGCGACTTCGTCTGTCGTGCGAGCTATGTTTTGATTTGTCTGCGTTCTTCTGAGACTTTTTCCGGGCTAGTGCAACTGCTCCTGCGATGGCTGCTGCACCTAATCCGAGCCCTGCGAGGGTTTTGACACGCGAATCTGAAGATGAGCGGCTCCGGTGTCTACGGTGTCGGTGACGATGTTCTCGGCTGCGATCCCGACCGCGATCGAGTGATTCGGCGCGTTTGCGGCTCCTGCTACGATGGTGTCTTCGAGCCCGTTGGATAACATCAGCCGTTACAGCGCCAAGGGCTCCTGCACCGACATCTCTGCCGATTCGGCTCATGCCGCTAGATTCGTCGCCGTCCTTTTTTGACTTTCGTCGTATCAGTTCAGCAGCACCAACTCCAACAAGCGCACCTTCGGCAAGGTGGCGTTTGTAGTGATGGGGGCTTTCATCGCGGTGGCGTCTGTCTCGGTGAGAGTATGTCGTGTTATCGTCACTATTATAGTCACGGCCATGACGACTCCTGGTTCTTCGAGAGCCTGAGCTGCGAGGGCTATCGTCGTGGTAATAGCGTTCTTCGTACTCATCGCGGGCATGCCGTCCGTGGTCGTATTCTCTGATGCTTCGAGCATAGTAGTAATCGTCGTCTCTAGGATCGCGGACACTCCGCATCGCCCAATTGTCATCCGCCTCAGACCGACTCATAACTTGGTTGTCAAAGTCATCGCGGGAGGTTCCGTAGGAGGAAGGGCGGTAGGAATCTTTAATAATTATTGGTTTGGGTTCTTGGTTGATAATAATATTTTGTGCATAGAAATGATGCTCTTGTTGAAGGAATCGACTGGGTGTTCGACTGGGGCTGGTGGACTCACGATCGTAATCTCTCTCCCTACGATACTCGTAGTCGTACCGGCTATCTCGGTCATGCGGCCGGCGGATAACAAGCTCGCGCTCGCTCATCGGGTGCTCGTCTCGACGATACATCGAATCCTTTTCGGACGGAATGACGTAGCGTCTCACCGAGTAGGCTCTTGGTTCCGACTGGCGAGAAGCCCCGTCAAAGTCACTGTCTCTGTATGAATAACTCATGAGGGTGAGTATTTAGAAAATAGACAGAGCAGATCAAGCAAAATGGAAATCGATTGGACCAAAAGCAGAGCCTGGAGTTCCGCTTATGGGGGCTGATTTTTCCGGGGATGGCGGGGTAATGCTGGATCAAAGAAAATGAAAGGAAGAAGTGGAATATTCTTTTCGGCGAGATGGGCTAGACAGATAACTTCGATAATAAATATATCGAGATGTGGAGTATGGAATAATTGACCAGGAGAACAAGAGGCAAGAGGTGGCAGCGAAAGCTTTTCGGCACAACAAGAGGGAATCGCACAGTATATATGAAGTCTGTGTGTGGGGATCAGGCTGAGAAGATAGAGCGACCAACCAGCCAGCGGCTAGACGCAGCCAAGAGGAGGCGGGGCAGAAGCAAGAAGGACACTGCATGCATAGTAAGGCGTAACTTGAGAAGACAAGCACACAAACCGCAGGCTTTCGGACAAAAAGAAAAATAAAATAATGCAGATGAAAGGGGGCACAGGCTGGAATAATATAGTGAATGTATTTATTCCTTGCTGTTCTTTCCCATGGATATTATATCCCGCCCGTTTGGGGCGCCATCGGGTGCTGTAGATGTGTGGAGAACCAGGCGCAAAGATGTTCTCACGGGCGCAAAGAAGGGAAAACTCGAAATATTGAAAATGGAACTGGCTTTCAAAAAGCCAAGGAACAAAACAAATTCAACTCACCAGTCGCTGGAAAGAATTAACTGTATCGATGCCCGACGGAGAAGAGGGCGATGATTCAGTGGATTGCTGCGGGATATCGAGAAAATGCAGCTCGGGCAAAAAAAAATATATAATTCTGCGAATTGAGTGGTATGCAACTTGGAGCCACTTATTGATGAACGATTAATATGAGGAGACGGCAGAATCGAATCAAGGCGAGGGATCAGAGAAAGGGAAAAGAAAGGAGAAAAAGAGCAGAAAAACCGGCGATTATATACACATCCAGGGCCCGCGGAAGGGGCTGATATGTGTTAATAATGCCAGGGGTTCCATCCGGTGACGTCGTTGTATGGAAAGGCCAGCAGCTATTTTAGCTGAAAAACGGCGTTGAGGGATGTTCCCCTCCGGTGAAGATCCCCCTCTTCGATACATTCTAGAGTCCGAAATCTGTAAATAAGCCGCATCTAACAGTTAACTATTCCATATGCATGCATTCATTGTCAGTTGGGCTTTGGTGGTCATCTCCAGCACATACTACTGGCGCGGACTGGACGGACGGCACGCACTGGAGGCAGATCGATGGTTGGCCAACCCGCCCCGCCCCGACTGTGCCGTGTGTCGATGCGGATTCAGAAGAAATCAAGAAGCCAAGCTCATAAATCCCGCGTGACAGGCCTCTGGATCAAGACCAACATTGGCCAGGACGCCCTACAGAATCGTCACCAAAGTGGCCGCAGCCACTCAGGAGGACGGGACCTGTCTCGAGGGGCACCTCTCTCGGTTGGCTCCGGTCTACGCCCGTTATGAGCGAAAAAAGTCCCCTCCGCCCATGATTGATGATTGCCGATTGATGCGGAGTGGCAACTGGGAGGGGGGGGGATTCCACCAACCCCAGACTACGATATCTCAAAGAGAACGCTTGGAGACATTGCCACCCGGTAGAGACCGTTGGAGTCATAGAGGCAAGCTTGCGACATCCAGGCGTCAGAGTAATGCAAGAACGGTTTGCGAGAAGCCAACTGCCCAGCTAGGCGATGTCCATTCGACACATCGATAGTCCTGTCGTTACTCCGTATGTTTCTTTCATCTGAGTCCGCATCAGACTGAGCCTCCTTGAGCCTCCTTTGAGCCTCTTCCTCGGACCGGGAACTGTCGCACATACAACCGCCATGATTGCTGGCCCTCAGCATGACTCCTCTGTAGCGTAATTATTTAATAATCTGTGGAATGCGTGAAAACCAAGCCGGGAATCGAAGCCGCCTCGCACCAATCAGGGCAATATTCTCGAAACAGGCCCAGCACCGGCGGGGCATCTGGGGCCCTGGGCATCTTCCAGAATCCCGCTAGAGCAGCGCCGAGCAGGCGAACATCGTGCCCCAGACTCGAAGCCAGCCAGTCAGAAACCTCAGGGCGGTGGTGCTTTGTTCAGCCTTGCGCCCGACACAGCCCTGATCTTCTCATTCTTGTTGTAACTTGTTGTTGTGAACTTGTTGTTTGGCGCATTGGTGCACACACGTTGTTTCCTCCCTCTGTAGAGAAAGAAAGAGAGAGAGAGAACTCTTCATCCCCGCCATCTCGTCCAATCTGTCTCCTCTTTTCTCAAACAAATGGGATTGTCGAACGAGATGACGCCCCGGATCGCTCGGGGAACCTGGCCCGACCCGCGGATACGCGGGCTTTGGCGTATTTTCTTCTTCTTTTTATGAAGCCACCATGGCTATGGGGGAATTGTGTGTTGTGTCCAGGCAACAGGCTCGACGAGGTTGAACACATTATTATTTCATAAATATATGCGGATTACGGGCTGAAGAACTCCAGGTTCCAGAGCCAGTTGCCAGACCACGTTTCTGCTCTCAAACAGACTTCTGGGGGGAGAGAAAGTATAACTATAAAAGTACCCCGGATCTGATTCACGAGCCTGTACAGCCTCATCCGGGGAAGATGCCACCAAACCAGCATCATTCATCTTTGTGCGCCATTAACAAATCTGCCTTTCAACTACATGACATTTCATAAATCTTCCCAGGCGATCTTTGTGCTTGACTGCGCCCACCTTTTCTCTCTACTCCCTCCCGCGTGCTGGGTTCAAGCCGCAACATAGGTTCACACAGAATGCCGCCCTATCTCATGTATGTCATAGCATCTATGGATACCTCTGGCTGGGTGTGCAAGGGCTAACCACTCGGCCAAAAGACCACAGGAGGCCGGCGTTACCTATAATAGCTAATATGATGTAGCTGGATGGCGAGTGTGGCTCCGTCGCTGCAGGCCAGTCGCCAAACACAGCACTCAGGAACCATACAAGACAAGCTGCTGTGTCATTCCACCATGGTTTCTTCCTCGTATCCACCGATATGTTTGTATCTCGAACCACAAGGCTCGATGCGCGCGGTTCAAGATCCAGTAGCCCATGGTCAAAAACGACAAAGGTGTGCGGAAGATTGTTCGCCTGACCCTTCAACACCAGCCTGGCAGCATCGTGCCAAAAAGCCTAGAGTTTTTTCAAGAAATCCTCCTGAAGTTTGGTGGGATCGTCTTTCAAAGGTCCGGCTTACGCGACGTGCCTTGAAGGAATTAGACCGGAGGACAGCAGCAGGACTTCGACCACCTCCCCGTCACCTCTATCCACCAGAGAGAAGTCTGAACATTAGAGAAGACTGGAGTCGATTGAAGCGCTTTGCAAGACACGGTGGCCCTGATCTCTACGATCTAAGAGGTGTAAGTCTCTACCAACTAGATATTAGATCCTTAGCTCACCCCGCTCTCAGTATCCTGAGCCAGTACGTTTATCTCAGATGCCTATAAATATGAACTCAAGCCGATTCCCTTCATCCAGCCGCAGCCCGAGCTCGAATTTGCCAAACCGATCAGTTGATGCAGCACGCCAATCAACGCGGAGAAGTTCTACTACTACAGAAAGTAAGTCTTCGGCCTGTGATGCCAATTTCGAACAGGTCCTCATAGATCACGGTGCATATCCTGTGGGATACGATTACCCTGATGATCATTTTCCGCTGCCGAACAATCAGGACGAGATTCTCCAGAGAGTTGCACGAAGAAGATCATCACTGTCGCCTTCGCGCTTTTCCGAGACGGACTTTAGGAATTTTAATCATGCTGACGCACGTGCTTCGGGGGAGAAGAAAGTGATGAGTTCTGTGTTTCCTCTTATCTGTGGGGAGGCTGATATTCCCTTTGAAGAGGATGAATTATTCGGGAATCTGGCGCCATTTGCTGATGGGATTGTGCCTGCGAAGCCGGACTTCTATGATGGTGCGCATCCAGCACAGCTTGATCGTCGAGTCCGGAGTGACCTGAATAGTTATATTATCCCATCTACGCAGCACAATGCTCCGATATTGCCTAACTTTTTTGCTGAGGCCAAAGGCCCCGATGGTTCTACTGCTGTTGCCAGACGACAGGCTCTCTACGACGGCACCCTTGGCGCTCGTGCGATGCTCCAGCTCCTATCATACGGGAAGGACCTAGCATATGATGGTAATGCCTATGTTATTACTTCAACTTATCACGACGGCGGTCTCAAATTGTACACGGTTCATCCGACTGCATCCACGGACCCAGGGAGAGCTACAGATTACCATATGATTCCGCTCAGGTCCTTTGCCTTGGATGATAATACTTCAGATTCCTTCCGGCAAGGAGTCAGCGCGTTCAGAAATGCTAGAGACTGGGCAAAGGAACAGCGCGATCAAGGTATCGCAATGGCCAACAGCACCGTCGCTGATATTCACGTGGACATGTCCCTCGAAACGTCAAGTCAGAGTTTACACTCTCATTCTGCCCATGCAACACACGATTCTGAGACATCAGCCGATGAGCTCGCCGCTGCTAATGACACAGGAATTTGGAAATGATCAAGCATTTCTAGCACCGAGTCTCCGGCCGCCATCAGTCGAGAACACAAGAGCTAACATAGAAGGCAGCGGCAACAATGGTTCGAAGGGAACTTTTCCTTGTCCGTGCCCCCTCATTATTTATTTTAGAGTATCGCAATTTTTGTTTGTTATGGTTGGGCCTGGTTTGCGGGGTGAATAGAGGTTCTAGGCGCGGACATGCTGCGGAAGTGGCTTGTTTATCAATGACAAGAGTTGGAAAAGTTGGCAGTATCCCAGGCTGAGCTGTTTACAGTGCAGATACCGAAACGCAAAGCCGCTGAAAGGACAAAACTACAAAAATCTGTTAGTTCTCCTTGGTAAAACAGAATGGGTCTGTCTAGGCTTCGAGTCTTCAAAACAGTTAGAAAGAACTAGGAATAAATGGGAACAATGCCCAAGAGTGGGCGTTTTTCATGGCGGTTTAGTGGCCAATTTGCTAACAGAAAGCATCGAAGGCTCATACATACCTCCATACGTAGACCGGAGCACCTTGATGGTAGACGGCTAAAGGGAAGCTTAGCATCAAACTTATTAGTAACTTATCTATTTTAAATTTCCAGAGTTGAATTGATGTCATTCTGTGGCGTGGGATTTCCCTTCAACCGCCCGCTTCATTTTCAACGAATACAACACCAAATAATAATATTTATGGCATCAACATCAGGAAGAGATGGGTTGTATTAAATACGACATCTGTTACGGTGCCAGCAACTCTCCAAGGCTGCGAGGCGGTCAAGAGCGACAAACGGTACTTCCACTGGCGCGGGATTTGGGTGGGACAACGGGTATTCTCCAAGTCCCCCGGCCTGATCGGCCCTGGGCAGAGTGGTCTGGACCGGCAGTTGAACGCGCGTCACGTATTGTCAGCTCACCGCCATAAATTACCGCCGCATCCTTACCGAAACGGCGAGGAAACTTGCCCTGATTGCCCAATGCGGTAACCATCTTTCAACCTCCGCCAACTTCTTGTTCTTCACTTCATCATCATGATCCCATCCTCGTCCTCATCGTCATCCTCGTCCTCATCTTCGTCTTGACAACGCTCACAGCCCGCACAATCATATCAGTACCAACCCCCCTGCGCTTCTTGTTCGTTTCCCTCGTATCCTGTTGATCTCTTTCCCTCATCCCTCCCTCTCTGTTCCCTGTCCGCCGTCATAGCCTGGATCTCCTCGCTCCCGCTCCCTCACTGGCTTCCCCCCGCGCTCCAATCCAATAACCCTGGCGCGTTGTTGATACTTTCACCCCAGCACGCCCTCTAACGGTCCAGTCCTGCAGCCAAGTTCTCCAGACCGAACCTGTACTTCGCCCTCGAGTCAAACCCTTGTTCTCTCGATAACCCTTTTTTCGCCTATCTCCGGGCTTTCGCTACCTTAGGAGGGGGACTAGGAGTTGCTGTCGCTGGCACGCCGCCACTGGCTGTCGTCTTGCAGAGTTTAACAACCCGGGGCGTGGTCGTTCAATGCTCTTGAGTGAGGTCTAAATATTCGTGTCCGCTGGGCAGCGCTGGACTTTTCGACGTGGGCCGCGCCCATTGGTCTTGACCCGCTAAATCGTTTCCCCTGTGCGACGGCGTGCCAGGCTAGTCGGTCTTGCCTGTGACCTTTAATTCCATAGGGCTCAGAATTGGCCACGACACTCCAGGAAGAGCTGACAGAACAGAAAGTGCCGAGAACACGACGGAAACGGAAGAAGAAACCTAGCAAATACAAACAAATCACCAGCGAAAGTGGACTAAACCCGCCCCCGTAACGCCAGGAACGTGGTGCGCCTGGCGCACGCCAACGGGAAAAAGGCCCAAAAGGATAAATTTTTGACAACTGGTTGATCAACAGTCAAACACTTTTTGCACTTCGCCTCCCGTCCTCTTATTTGTTTTTAACTTTCTGGAATAGCATTTGGGAAATAATTACGAAAATAATCACCGTCGGCCTGCAAAGTAATCGCCAACCAATACGCCCTTCCAACCTGCTTGGGCCCCTGATTCTTCGGTCCAACAGTCGCTGGAATATCTCAATCATGCTCCTGTGTGGTGCAGCCTTACAGCAATAACAGCAACAACTGACAACAAATATCCGACGCTTCCATCCCACCATTCAACTGTACATGTACCTCTAATACGACATTTATTTACTAACAAAAGCATGAAGCCACCTTACACCTGTTAACCTGTTTTTTTGAGCTGTGTAACGTCGTACTGGGAGAATTCCACCAAATCTGCGGGCTGGCCCCAACATACTTCGCCCTATCAGTTCCTTGAAACCCGCCCAAAACCTGCTTCCTGCCTTTTGTCTCTCCGGCCATGGCATCATCAAACAACCCATCTTTTGCCAATAATCTACCTGCCGATGACAAGTCTACACTAACTCATAGTGGGGGTACATTGACCGCTCAAACAAGTTCTGGGCCCGGCGCGCAGGATTCTTCTCGACCTGACGCCCTCGTCTCACCATCTGGGCTCCAGACCTCGTTCGTGGGCATGTCTTATCATAACAGATATTCCTCCGGACGATCAGCCCCAGTGTCGTCAACGAACTCGGTTGCTTCCTCACGCGAGACCTCCCCCATCCGTCCCCTTCGATCAATAAACTCCGCAACCGCGTCGAGAGCAGTCTCTCGATCACGCAAAAATAGCCAGGAGCTGAGCCCGAATCGCGCCCCTATACCTTCTGCCGTCGCACTCCGACGGAATCTCTCCAATGTGAACAAACCGCAATTCCCACCACCTTCCGCGGAACCATCAGCAGACTTGCCTCGTCCCAGCAAGTCCAATAATATGTCTTCGAAGCATGGCGATTCATCACAGCAGTGGCCTATATCCCCCAGGCTCAAATCGCCCCCTCCACCGGTTCTATCGTCGCGCAACAATATCCCTCACATGTCAAAGCGATCGGACCATGATATTACCATGGCAAACATATCTAGCAAGAGAAACCCCGCGCCCACAGTCGATGTCCCCCCAAATGCGAATGCGCCAGAGGAGGAAACTGATGATAAATATAATCGCCAAAACGCAAGGGCGGCTTTGAATAGAGGTGGCAGCGGGACGGGATCGATTTTGGAAACAGTACAGGAAGGCGGTGCTCTGACAGAATCGCCAGAAATTCTTCCCCGGGAAGAAAATGTCGATGAATCTGCGCCATTTGTTGCCAAAACTGGCGTGGAAAGTGGAAGTGATAGCGGAGGGAATAAGAGCAAACCAAGAATGTCCTCTGCCAACACAAGGCCGGGCGATATCATTGCGAAGCGCTCATTTACCTCGCTGAGTACAACTCGAGGGAAGGTTGGCGATGCCCCTGCGAGGAATATGATTATCGAGGCAGAAACGGTTAGCTCTATACCTCAAGTATCTCTTGGTGGTGGTACAGGCGAACGTGGCGCCTCTGCGAGAACGGATATCGGAGGTAGCGTCAAGTTGAAAGCAAGCGATGAAACCATTCGACCGAAAAAGGAAAAAAAGAAACCAGTCCGCAAGCCAACAGCACTCCCGGCCGGTACAGGTTTGTGATAGCCCTTATTCGGTTTGGTATCAAGGATTCTTCATTTAGCTAACCGTAACTTCGCAAATAGTTTCATCCAAAGCAGATATATTCGAGGCTAAAGTTGCCAGCGCAGTCGATGAGGCAGACTCTTCTGACTCTGCAGAAACATTTGTTTACGAGTCAAACCCTCCGGACTCCCATCCTGCTCGCCAACTGCGATATCATTCGAGGACTCCCAGCACTACGTCGATGACCAGCCAAGCCGACCAGTACGGAGGCCGATCACGATTAGGCCTCAGGGACCACACCATTACTGGGAAAAGAAGTATGAAGTTTACGAATGCCGGTTATGGTACCTTGGATGTAGATGGAGATCAGTCTAGTGGAAGGGGAAGTGGAAGAACCAACGGGCATATCCATACGACAAGGCATTCCCACATTGGTCGGCACGGGAGAAGCGGTCATCCATCGCTGCTCGATCAGTCCCCATTTCTTGTTTCCCAGAGCCCAAAGTCACCGAGACATAACTTTAGCAACGGGGGTAAACAAGCATACCGTGGGTCTCATTCTTATCGTATGGGCAGTCCTAAAAAGAATGGTGATACATATGGTTACGATTTCGACGGCGAGGGCGCCGATGATGAGCGAGCGCCGCTCGTCGGGTCTGTTCGTGCAACTCGAAGTCGTCACGGCCGCCGTCCTAACAGCGCAAGTCTCCGTCAAATGGAGTATATGGAGCAACGACAAAGAAGCTGGTTTTCACGATACGGCTTCTGTGCTCTACTCCTAATTTTCCTATTTTTACTCATTGGAGGATTGACTACGGCTGTTGTTGGGCTGATGAAACCGCTTGCGGACGTGCACGTCAAGAAGATCCAGAACGTCTTGGCCTCGGAGCAGGAGATCATGTTTGGCCTTGAGGTTCAAGCAGTCAACCCCAATCTCGTGACGCTTACAATCAACGATATGGATGTCAATATATTTGCAAAGAGTAGATACGTTGGCGGCGAGTCGTTACGGCACGAGCCTCCTCCTCATCTATATATACCAGCACCCCGGATGAAGGATAGCAAAGTGCGGGCCCGTTTGGCTAGTGCGGTAAAACAAAATACCGCATCCATAAGCGATGGCACCCATACTACTGGTGGCGTTGACAAAGGCACGGATCCTATCTTTGGGGAACCGCCCGAAGACCCTGTTGGCGATCCACAGACTATGCTCCTCGGCCGCATTTTCCATTTCGACTCCCCTCTCACCTTCGAATCTTCACCTTGGAAGTACGAGCCATCTGCGTCAATTGGCGAAGTAAGGCTTGCAAAGCCAGGAAACAAAACCGAAGAAGGCGGGACTGCTCGTTGGGAACGGGTCCTGCAGCATCCATTTGAGCTGATCGTGCGCGGTGTTGTCAAATACCAATTACCGTTGACGTCACGCATGAGGTCTGCGTCGATCAACTCAAAGATCACTGTAGTTCCTAATGACGACAGTGGTGATGATGGTAACGGCAACGACCACGATGACGATAACAAGGGTGGACATAGCAAACCCCCCCCAACGGCCCCGGGCAACAATAGTACGGACACGATCCCGGAACCAAAACCAAATCGGTCCTGATTCGCTATGTTGCCATCTCTCGCCCAACCCGCCATGTTATGTTATGCTATTGGGCCGAGAAACGTTCATGTAACGGCCTTTTTCTCTAGATCACCATCTGTCTAGTCTAACTACGAATTTCTCACATGCTCTTTTTCTTTTTCTCTTTTTCGCCCTACTTATTTAATCTTTTGTATACCCACACATCGCGTTGCATAGAAAGCCTTCGTTCCCCCATCTTTTATCTTGTCTATTATCCTTCCCTCCTTCACACAATTTCCTTAACCTTCTTTCTTGATTTTTGAACATGTTTCTTTAGCGGCTATTCGGCAATCATGGGCATAATAAATAAGGGCATTGACAATCTGCAAAGAGACCACACGTCACACAAAATGACAAAACGGCAAAAAGTCCGCAGGGATGGTGTTATTTATATGGGCTTCTTTCTTTTTTCACTTTTTTTTCTTATTGTATTTCATTTATTTTCCTATTATTGCATTTTCCACGCAGTCAATGACGCAACTACTCAGCCTGTTTATCCAAAACTAACCATTATATAGAACGGAAAACGGGGTAGATTTCCCCGGGATTTTTTTCTTTTTTTTCTTTTTTTTCTTTTTGAATTGAGGAGCGCGCAGTCTTCTGCAAGGAAGAAGGCCTGTCTGTGTTGTCTCCCTGCCTGGTGATATTTGTTTTTTTCCCTCTCCCCATTTACATGGCTAACCCCCACACGCAGTACGGTCCAGCAGCACACAATCCTTCTCATCAATTTCGATGTATATTTTTCTTTTTTCCTGATGTTTCAAATAAAATCAGAACCTGTAACTGACTTTCTCTTTCCTTTTTGTTTTAAAAGATACCTATCTATAATGAATGATGTGATGAGATACAAGGGACGATGTATATCACAGGATGTTAATATAACTGGAGATGGAGGAAGTGAGAGCATAATAATATGAATGTGTAGAGGGAGATACTCTTCCTCAAATGAAACTAGCTTATTGAGCGGTTCACCAAATGAGTACGCAAATGATTCTCCATACATCTATATCTGCTGATGATAGGTAGAGGTAAGTTAGATAGGCACGTTGCCTACTGTGATCTGCTTGCATAGCTTATATGACCGATGACAACACAATAACACATCCGCACACGCCAGAGTACATTTGGAAAAACTCTACTACATACATACATAACCCCCACAAAACGGTATTTCTCTCAATGTGAGGGAATATCATGGCTACGTGGACCTGTCATTTTACTCAGTGGTAGATGGATGTCCCTGTCCAAGTCTCCGCCTCCCCCACGTCCCTGTCTGCCCCTGTCGTAAGTCATGATGCATGTTCGTTCCCTCTTCCAAGATCTTCTTTGATAACCTAATATCGAAAATATTATAAAATGAAAACATAATAAAATAAAAGCGTGTGACAACAAGCGCTCATCCCTGTCCCTGCCTAAAACAAACTCAGGAAGCGAACAGAATATCAATCGCTCTTATTGTTTTTAGTTTATTTATCATTGAATCGCGCTTTTAACTCGCGCCTTCCTCCATTAGATCCTTATATATGAAGAGGGAAGCCTACGGTTCATCGCTCCTTCTTTGTCAGAGTGATGATACCTAGACGCAAACCTTCTCGTTATTGAATTGTAGACGGAGGGATGAGTTTCATTGAACCGACCGAGGCTTGTGTGGCTTGCTTCATACCGTTGTTTCTTGTTTCTTTTATTTCCTTTTCCTTCTCTTGCCCGTGCTTTGAGCACTTGAGTCAGAGGATAGATTTTCCAATTGATTTCATGATCAAATGGTTAAGACGGCGAAAAAGGTGGCAGAGATCGAAGTTATGTGAGAGCAATTTTGCGTAGGGAATAGTTGTCTGATATGAATATTGGGGGGGGGGGGGGGGACGGATGGAGGCCAGGTGGTGGGGAGAAGAGACTTATTGGATAAAGCCGCCAAATCGAAGTCGGCGTATCCGTATGTCATCAGAAAAGAGACCGCTAGGCCATGAGAGACGGTACGTATTTTCACCAGTCGATGTATTCGGCATCCAGACAGTCCTCTGGACTGTCTACGTTGGGTTTGGTCATGGGCGGGAGAAGGGCAAACGAACAACGATCACCGGAAAAAAAGAAAAGCGTGACGTATAAAAAAATCAGGGACCGTTCATGACTTTCATTTTCTTTTTAGAATTTCAACCATCCGCTCTATTTACAGAGCGTGTGTGTGCCCACAAATGCTAAAGGAGAACAGAAAATATAAAAAAGAAAAGAGAATTTGGAAAGGCGGAAAGAACCCAGGACAACATATAAGATTTGGATTAAAAAGCTTAGAAAACAAGAGCCGCTCCCTTGGTCTTCTTGTCACCACTATAGGAAGAAAGGGAATTGTTAGCAACCATTGTTTCCCCCCATTAGAGCAAGACTGTGTTTTGGCGTGTTTTACGTACCCCAACTCGAAGTGCTTGCATCGTTTCAGAGCCAGCTGGGCCTTGGTCTTGCAGACTGTGCACTCCAACCGCAGAACAACCTTCTTTGTGGTCTTGGCCTTCTTCCTGAACACGGGCTTCGTTTGACCACCGTAACCGCTCTGCTTACGGTCGTAACGACGCTTTCCCTGTGCGAATAGCGAGGCCTATATTTTGGGGAAACGAAGCGAAAAAGCGAGAATACAACAATCAGCAACCCGCATCCACTTATAATTTTTTTTGTCCCTCCCATCCATCTTCTTCCATAGTGAGGGAACGATTTTGCTTTCTCACCTTTCCAGCTTTGTACTGGGTGACCTTATGCTGGGTGTGCTTCCTGCATTCCTTGGACTTGCAGTACGTCCGGCGGGTTTTGGGAATGTTGACCTGTTTCGGGACGCAGCCCGGATATCATCAGCACTACTATCTCTATAAATTTTTTCGTTGTCTTCCTCTCCAGGTGTATAGATAATGCCACCGCTATCGCCCGCCCGCCCGCAAGTAAATCATGGCATCTTCCGGTTGAACGATTGAACGAGGTTTCAGTCGCTTGGTATATATATATATATATATATACAGAAACGGTCAAATTGGCGTAGTATGGAAGACGCAGTTTCGGTTCTCAAGGCACTCCAAAAAGTTTGTGCGATGATAGTCGTGATTGCAGCTTGTGGGAACGTTTCGCGAGATCCTCCGCCTCCGCTCGACGCAAAACCAAACTGTAAATTCCCCGCGGGTGCTTCACTGAACAAACAAAATGGCCGTCGATAACTCCAAACGATGAGGTTTTCTTCCAATTCCGCCGTCGTTTCCCTCGCGCGATTTGTTGTGGTCTCCAACAGTCATCGTACACTCGGCGTTCTCTTTTTCCTCCTTCCCCCCTCCCCTCGATAACCCCACGCATCTCACCCGGGAGAGAAAACAGACAACGAGACAGAGAAACCAAGGGAAATAGGACTGCTTACCATTTTGACTGAATTGGCCGGCTGTCGAACTGGGATGGTGTCGCTGGGTGTCCTGGTTGTCGGAGTCTGGGGGCGTTGATGTTGCCCGGCGGTTGTGGGATTTCGTTTCGCTTAGGGCCACGGTCGCCGCGCTAGCCGTTTTGGGACATCCAAAGTTTGTGCCGGACATACATCGCAACACAAATTGACATTTACATTACATCTACATCTACAGATTAGAGATCTCGAAGGGATTATCTGCCGTTGCCCTGGTATGTATGTCTACCGTGCAGCACTGTTGGATCCTGCCCATGTCTATTGGCTTGACTTATTACTGCGGTACAACTCCCAATCCTTCCTTGATGACAACCCCCCGTCCTCAAACACTCCGGTCAGCCCATATAGACAGCAACACTCACACTCAAACCATTCATTAAATCCGTATTTACCTCAGAAATGGATTGCTCAACGCGTCCTGTATATTAGCGAAGTGCTATAGGCTCCTACGATTGACCTTTTCGCAGAACTCAGCCCTTGGTGGTCAATCCTGCCTTTGATAGAATTACGAGAGAACTCTTCCACAACTGTAGCCTACCAGTCCATGAGGCTAATTAGGCACGGGCTGTGTTTGTTTGGACAGAGGTACATAGTTGTAGGTGACAACATTCTGATACAGTCTGAATCTGCTGAAGCAGGGTTGGCGGTGTCGAGTTATTTGTAGAAACTGTCAAACGGTAAGACATGCTCGAGTGGCATAAGGAATTGATATCTATTTACACATATATACATCAGAGGGTAAAGGAGGATTTGTCTATCCTATCGCTTGCTCAAAGCAATATCCGCGAGCAGGACTCGGAAGAGTATCGTAGGACTAAAATGAACAAGGCTGCAGTATCTATTCGAACTCTGTCAGCTATTTAATGACAAGAGGCGCACAGAGATAGACAGACACCGGCTTCTCGCAGCCAGAGAAAAAACAAAACATAAATTACTATATAGAAATACCTTTTAACGGGCCCTGGAATGTTGTAGCGCTGAGAGGTATTTATCTGAGAGGCACACTCCAAAATGCGCCTGGAGGGAATTCGCTTCTCCCCGCCATTCTTTCTGCCGCGGTGACCTCACTGCGCTGTTCGGCAACTTCAACCTCCCAACTCCAACCTCTCACACCAACGATTCCCTGCCAACCAACCAGCCTTGGAACAGCCTCAGCTCCTCAGTATACTATAAGACCAACCACCGGGGACTCGAAGCATAGCCCTCTACAGCTCTATCCTCCGCATCCGCAAGCTCATCCTCGCATCCTCATTGCCCCGCCCGGCGCTGATCACCCAAAACAACCACCACAATGCTTATCAAGTGAGTCCGGTGCTTCAAATATCAATCATATCTGCATGAAAACAGTATTGGAACAAAACTAAATGAAATCCCGCTGTCTCAGAGTCCGAACGCTGTCAGGCAACGAGATGGAGCTGGACATAGAACCAGACTACAAAGTGCGCCCTCTCTCTGTTTCTTCGCTCCAAACCTCCAAATCAAAAACACCTCTGCTGACGCTCAAGGTTCTTTTCCTTTCTCCTCCTGCTAGGTATCCCGCATAAAGGAACGTGTTGAGGAAAAACAGGGCATCCCCCCATCACAGCAGAGATTGATTTTTGGAGGGAAACAGATGTACGTTGTACTATTTTTCCCCCCTTCCATCCTACAACGAGGGTCCGATAAACAAAACGGTCATTGGTCCGGCGAGAGAGAGAGAGAGAATTGCCTTAATAGAATATTCTTATTTCCTCAATCATTACAACTATACTCATGTTTACCTTCTGATAAACAAAACAGGGCAGACGACAGGACCGCAGCAGACTACAACCTTGAAGGTGGCGCGACACTACATTTAGTCCTCGCTCTTCGCGGAGGCAGGTTATAGATATCTTCTTGTTCCTTTTTAAAAATGAAAAAAGAAAAAAAAAATGGATTCCTTTTCGTGCAGGTTTCTTCCCTCCTCCCCCCTTTTTCCCCCCTCCTATTGGCCGGAATAGCTATGAACATACGCATATATCTCCCTCGTCGATCGATGAGTCCAACAGCCGCTCCCAGCTCTATCCTCTCTCCCTCCTTCTTTCCCGGCCGCCGGTATGGGATATGAGGTGAAGCCAGATGAAGGAATCTTTCCGCCCAAAGCGACTACAGCGTGGCCAGGGTTGGTTACATTATATACCTTATGTGTGAATTTATTCTGGGGGCTTGTTGTCGTTGTCATCTAGGATACCTACAAAGAGACAAGGTACAAGATACGAGATACATGGCAAAATATAAAAACAGGGCCAGAAAAGAAAGAGAGAAAAATGAGGATATGTGATTTTTGTTGCCGGTGCGGGATAAACCCACGTCTGAGGAGAGAGTCCTGGCCAGAGCTTGACTCAATCCTGATATCCAACGCTATATCTGTCGATGCAGCATGTTAGATAGCATGGCCACCACAAAGCTTCTTATATCGTTTTGTAGCCCCCTCTTTGTCTTGTTTTTTTTTACATATTATTTTTCTATCGATCACTTAGCGAAATTCAGAAAGAACCGATTTGCTCATTTCCCAGCTTCGTTCTTCTTTCCAGTGGACAGTTTATGTTCATTTCGTAGTACGTAACACCACTTTTTTGAGTGTTATGTAGATTGGACGTAATCACTTCGATAACTATTTACGTACATTGTAGGTATCGATGGAGGGTGACAGCTAGAGGACGAAACAAGGCAAGTTGGAAAGAGAAGAAGAGTAGACGGCTCCAAGTTTTGCTTTTTGCTATGGGGTATCTTAGATAGTTAATTTAAAATGTACAGTACAGATAAAAGCAATATAGTAAAAAAAGTGTTCAGTTAACATGCCAAAAGGCAGCAAAGAAGCACAGCAGTGTCTGTCTACCAACTAACTTCCAATAAATAAACAGTAATATATGCATAACTGGGAGAGTGAAAACGACCACGAAATCAGCCACACACTCAAAATGCCCAAATAAAACTCCAACCAAACCAAGCCTTCAAGCCCCCTGTAGCTGTGGCCCCAAGAACCAGTAGACGTGCTCCTGCCAGTGATGTAGTGTACAGTACAGATATCCATCTATAATATCTAGGGGATGCATGTTGTGAATTCACACCAACCCCGAAAACCTATGCTCAAGCGCCCAGATCAGAGAAGAAAAAGGAAAAAGGAAAAAAGAAAAACCACTCGCCCACGTTAGGGAGAGTAAAGTGTCCACGTGTATGTGTGTGTGCGTCATTAAGAGATTTTCGTCATATCATTGATTTCATAGTTTTGTGTGTATTTTCATGTCCGTTCCTGTCTGCCCAGTCGTCCCTATGCGCAGGGCGAAGAATTTCTAGAAATGCCCAGGGATTGTAGTGAGAGGTTCGTTGTATATATAAAAATGATTAGATGCTATAACAGTCGTCTCTTCTTGGGCTTGACAAACACACATTCCGCGATTGGTCGTTTTCGAATAGCGGGGCGAGGTAGAGAAGGGGGAGGAGGCGATTTGGCCGCTGAGGTATTACTATCGTCTCCGGTCTCATTGGTGTTTGTCATCTTGGTAGTTGTTGGCGAAGTTGCGGACAACACGGAAGCTTTCTCTTCTCTTCTGGCGGGTAGTGAATTCTGCCTCCGTATTGTTGAGGTGCGAGATGGGGTGGTAGGTGAGGATGAGGAGGGAGGGAGGATTTGTGGTTGGATTGCTGCCGGGTCTCGGGAGGAGGTGCGGAGGCTGAGGTTGGTTGTTTTTGTTGTCGTTGTTGTTGGTGTTGTTGTTGTTATAGCAGTTGTAGTAGAAGCCGAAGGAGAGCGTGGATCTCTCGACGTTGGTTTCGGGATACTTTGCTCAATAGGGCGCTTGTAATCTTCGATCAGCGATCGAGGCGCATTCACAACCTGGGAGGCGCTGCTGTTTAGGCGATGCGTGGGGATGCAGAGTCGGTGATTCCTCTTTACGAGGGGAAGTGCGGACTTCTTGGGAGCAGCCACCGGCCGGGGTATCTTGGGAGTCTCAAACTTCCAGCGCGGGGTTTGGTCGTACGGAGTGATTCCCCGGCCTCCTTCCTTTGCAGCAGCCGGGACGAACACGGGAGCAAGGCCCCCCATTTTTCTGTCCAGAAACGCGTATCGCTGGATCGCCGTTGGTTTCTCCTTGGGCAGATGTATTTTGCGCATATCGACCACCTTGGAGCTATGTCTCGCCTTTTTGGAATCGAGGCCGAGCAGCGCAAGCTTCATGCGTTCCGCATCCTTGTTTACTTCCATGGCGGCTTTCTCCAGGAGTTCGTGGTAAACATCGTACCAGCTATCGGGGTTTTCGGGGAGGATGAGTTTGGCGGATCCAGGGATATCACGCTTGATAAACTCCATCCATAATTCTGCATCATGCTCAAGGAGGTGCGGCGATTTGAGTTCAAGCTCGCGCTATGGCAAAGGGGTTCGAGTTAGTGAACAATGTTCCAAAAGCTATATAGGTAGTTTGTGTAGATGAACATAAGAGCGGGGACACATACCAGGTGTTCGGGGTTCTCTATCTTTTGGAGGATTGGCCTGATAAGATCATAGCGGGCCAAACCGATATCATCGATTCCTATGAGCGACAAGTCAGATACTTATTATTAACTATTGTAATGTGAAAGAAGTAGGGGGAGATAAAAGGGGTGCAGTATACTCTTTATAATCTTTATGCACGCCTTTCGCGCAAGGTGGACCAACGATGGGGCGGGCATTGTGCATGTAGTATATATGAAAGACTCAAGGAAAGCGGCGTGCTGCAGAGCGGGTTGGCTACATGGACATGGGAGGGTTTTGGATGGAAGGCCACTGCCTGACAAGAACAAGTAAGAGCACAAGGAAATCAACAGGAATATGACACAGGCGACTAATGTCTGGTTGAGCGGGTTCGAAGGTGCGGTGTGTCTGCGGTCTGTAATCCGGGGATAGATAGATGTGAAGATAGATGTTCGGCGGTTGGAGCTTGGACGCGGCGGAGACGGCGATGGCGGGCGGCCTCAGCGCCAAGAAGGCTTATTATTGCATCATTCCGCGCTGTTTAACTTCGTCTTATTATGAGGAAGAATGGGAGGGGAAAAATTAGTCTCCGTCTCCGAGCTACCAGGGAAATGGAATCCAATTTCCATTGAATTACTAGGTTAAGCTTTGCTAATAATAAATATGGTTTTGATATTCCAAAGTCGAGATATTCCTTCCGGGGGGCTGCGGGGGTGGCCTTTAACTAAAATACCGAGCTGACCCCCGCTAATAGCCCGCTAAGCGCCCCCGAACACCACTAAATGATAGTTAAAGCGGGGTACACTATTTATTCCCTCGTGCCTCCACCCACTCCGTCAATCACTCGAACAGATCTGTATAGCTACTTGCTGCGCAGTTGATTAATGCTATACTGGGTACAAGACACATGTATAGCAGTTTCTTCACGTTTCATATTTACTGCCAGCTATTAGCATCCCTATTTGCATCCACAAGCTGTCTCGCGTCCTATTCATTATTTATTCCCCATGGATCTGTGAATAAAGTTAGCTGGTCACACAGTTTCAAAATGCCGGGTTCAGATATCAGTTACCGTGAGTACAGAACAGGGAAACGGTTTCTATTACTACTGCTCCCGTTCAAACCTGTGCCACCGTCCCTGTTTCTCTGACTCCGGTGCATATCGGCAATATCTAACTATCTATCAGATGAAGCGGTCAACAGCCGCACGCCGCTTCTTGCAGCGCCTGCATCGGCTTCACCACATCGTTCTTCTTCTCTGTGTCCAAACAGCACGAGGTCCAGCAAGGCAGACACCATGGCTGCTGCCGATAAGGATGACGCAGAGCATCAAAAGGGTATCATCACTGTTGGCGACTCTGCCGCAGAGATCGGGCCCGAAGCTCAAGCTGCAACCATGACAGAACGTGAACTGGACATCCGCACCGCACTTGGGCTGTATCCTAAAGCCGCTGCGTGGTCTTTCTTTTTCTCTCTCGGTGTTATCATGACCGGCTATGACCCCCAGATCATAGGGAATCTATATGGTGTCCCCAGGTTCCAGCAGGACTTTGGCTATCTCTTCAACGGGAAGTGGATAATTTCTGCTGCGTGGCAATCAGGTCTCAGGTAAAGATACAGTTATTACTCTAATCTCTATGATTTGTATGCTTTCTTGGAGAACAGAACACTTATTCGTCCCTCTAATACTCATTTTCTATAGTATGGGAAGTCCTATCGGCCAAGTTGTGGGCGCTCTAGCCGCTACATATCCGATGGAGTGGTTTGGTAGGAAGAAAACCTTTGCGGTAGGCCATGCTTGTTCTTAGCCTGGTTGTATGTGCAGCGCATTTACATATGTGCGTCTGTATAAGTTTATACTGAACCTTTTCTGCCTTTTTTTGTTCAGACGTGCGTTGTCTTAACTGCGGGCTGTGTCTTCATCCAATTCTTCGCACGATCGTTGAAGGTCCTTATCGTTGGCGAACTCCTAGGAGGCCTGGTGTTAGGATCATACGCAGTCATCGCCCCCGCCTACGCCTCGGAAGTATGCCCCGTTGCTCTGCGTGGTATTTTGACCGCATATGTGAATCTCTGTTTTGTTATAGGCCAGTTCATCGCCAACGGGGTCTCCGCTGCAACTCACGGGCTAGATAGCCACTGGGCTTACAGCGCGCCCTTTGCGACGCAGTGGTTCTGGCCAGTCGTGATCCTTGCCGGGGTATTCTTTGCCCCTGAGAGTCCGTGGTGGCTCGTAAGGAAGGGAAGACTGCAAGATGCTGAAAATTCACTCCGGAGGCTCGCATCATCCAGTGTTGATGTCAAGCCAGCCCTAGTAAGCCTGAACACAGCATAGCTGAGGAGCTTATCAGAATGCGTACCGTACTGAATGGCGATTTTGTTTAGTCAATGATTATCGAAACCGATCGTCTTGAACAGCAGATGGAAGCAGGGACTTCTTTCCGAGATTGTTTCAAGAAAACCAACCTTCGTCGCACCCAGATCGCTATCGGCGTATATTCCATTCAAGTTTTCAGCGGCATTTATCTTATTGGATATTCCAACTACTTTTTCACACGTTAGCCGACCCCCCCTGTTGTCCCTAAAAGGCGCGATATTCACTAACCTTTGTTAAATAGTGGCTGGTCTTCCTATTGACGATGCATTCAATATGGGCGTAAGTTGTAACCTCCGTCGCCAGTGTCAGGTGGATGAGTTTACATGTTCTCGTTTCTAGATCGGTTTCCTCGGGGTGGGATTTCTGGGATGCATTTTATCCTGGGTTCTACTGGCATACTTCGGCCGCCGCGTGATCTACAGTAGTGGTCTCGCTGGGCTGGCGGTGATTCTATTAATCATCGGCATCCTGGACTGTGTGCCTAACTATACGGAACGGCCGCCGGTCATTTGGGCTCAGGCATCCATGATGCTGGTATGGAATTTCACGTACGACCTCTCTGTTGGACCAGTATGTTTCGTCATTCTATGTGAATGTTCCGCAACCAAGCTTCGCAGCAAGACCATTGCTATTTCAACAGCTATGCAAGCTGCCTTCGGCATAGTCATGACTGTCGTGATTCCTTACATGATAAATCCAGATGCAGGGAATATGAGAGGGAAACTAGGGTTCGTTTTTGGCGTAAGTAACTTAACTCTTTGGCCGCTCACTTACTATCCTCGCGTTTTTATACGTTAACCTGCATCATAGGGCCTTGCTTCCATTTGTTTTGTATGGACCTATTTTAATGTCCCGGAAACCAAAGGACGAACATACGAGGAGCTCGACGTTATGTTTGAAAGGAGAGTACCCACTAGAGAGTTTAAAAAGTACAGGATTCTTTAGACACTGGACGAAAGAACCTATTACTCGATCAATGATACAGACAATGGACCTGTTCATCCGTCTAGGTTCCGCAACATTCAAAATCCGCCGTGTTTGCCCATGGGATGAGCTTTGCCGACGGAGGAGTGTCGTTGCGAATGCCAATTGCCTGCCAGATGACATTATGCTTTGCAAGTGCATCTTTTTGGCTTTTTGTATTCGGAATAACGTCTAATACTTCTCCTGAGGTTGTTATTACCCTTAGCATTCGCCCTCCGGATTCTCCCCGGCATCTCTAGAGCCGAAGAAGATATGAAGAGGCGCTCCAAGTGTTATGCGACGTGCGGAACAAAGAGTCCAACAATCTATATGTCGTCAACGAGCAAGACAACACGTGGCGGAGGCTACTCCTGTCTAATTTTCTGTCGTAGGGGCTATGTCTAGATTGATCAGAGCATATGGTTGGCATATGGTATGCAATTTGTGAACCAAGTCGGTGGCATTATCCTTATGGTGCCTGTGAAATGGCTATCTCCAGCCATTAGCAGACCTTAATGGTATGCACGGAGATATCTCATCTTAACAATGCTTGAATAAAACGTCAGGTTGAGTAGGAATCTCCCCTTACTGTTGGCTGCGTGTACGGAGTATTTCCCTTGGCCGCTTGGGTATCCATTCCTTACAATCAATTGAGACTTACCTTGCAAATAGAGGTTCAAATAATGTTTCTTATCAACTTATTCATTCCCTCGTTTCTTGCCGATCGAATTAGCCCATGATGTCCCATGGTGTCGGGATCGATTTGGTCTTGGGGTACGCGATGGTGATGATGTCGATGTTGTTGTTTCAGGGGGACAACTCTAGAGAGACCAACGGCTGCAAGTAGCGTTACATTCTTCCTTATGTTGCACTTGACCGCTAATCTATGTTCCATCCCCGCACAAGATCTCTTTGAGCTAAGAAGCATATATTTAGATTCGGAGCGTCGGGTTACCCGCATCGCGTGCCCCGAGATATTAGCCCTCCGCGCCAGAGCGAAAGGAACAGCGATTAGAATTTCAACTAACAGACTTGGGTTGGTGCCTCCTTATACTCTTCGGAACTGCTGTAGGGATTTGCTAATTCTGGGAACATAGAATTTTGTTACCACCATCGTCATCGCCATTATCACGCCAGTTATTGTCAACAGACTACAAGGCCTTTCGATATCTATGCGGACCAATTTTCGCGCTCGTTCCTTTTGTGTACTTCTGCTACCCAGTGCCAGCCAACATGGCATTAGAGGGGATAGACCATCCTGTTTACATACTTCGGCGCCTCCGTGGGATTTCCTTTCGTGGATGGGCAATGCTCCATTTGCGCACCTATATTATCACCAAAGGAATAGAAGCTTGTATGTGGCTGCGTTTTATTGAATGACAACCAAAGTAAAAACTGTTGCATGTCATGGTATACCTTGATAATGAACCGGAAGTACAGTACATAGTTCATGTATGTATGTACATGTACACGCCGAATTATTCAGGAGTACCGCGAACTTGAGCTATTAGGTCTTCTTCTACAGGCTCGTAGAACGGCATAGCTTTTATCTCCTCGACCGACCAGTATGCCCGCATTTTGTCGGGGCCAAATTGATTCACCTCGTCATCCATGTGGACCCACAAGATCTCCCTAAACCCATCCATAATAGTCTTCAAATCTTTCAGACCGAACTCCCTCTTGCCCCCCTTGGACGCCGAAAGATACTCCCCCATCTTCTCCAGGCCCCCGTGGATCTGTCGGTGCTGCGCAAGAATCTCGAGATCGCTATTTTCAACGTTGAACGCCGGCATACGCTGGCCCAAGAAAGGAAACACCACCTTCTCCTCAATGTCGTGATGGATTGTCAGGTTCTTGCAGAAGTCCATTCCCATTTCGATGAACTGCTCCACAGATACGTCCTTTGGAAGCTCATGGGCAGCGCAGGCGTCGTATAATGTCGCCCAAGTTTCGCGAAACGCACTGTGCTATTTGAGCTGTCAGGATGTTGCTGCAAAAAATGAGGTAATGATTTTTGGAATTCTTTTCTTTCGTATTTACTAACAAGGCCTTCCATTTTTGCTGCACAGTAGTTAAAAACTTCGAAGTCTTCTGCAGATAATTCCGGCAGCGGGTTTGCAGAGGCACCCGGCTGCATAACGGAGTTCTTTTGCTCTTCACTCATCGTGATGCTGTTTCGTTCGTGATGCAAGTTGGCGTTCTCTTGTTGAAATCCTTCGGGACAACGCTCTTTATGGGAATAATGGAATGAGAATATCAGGCTGAACTATTTGATTCACGGTTCATAGGTCATAGATCTGCCAAAATGGCGACTGGGCCTCTTTTATATCCTACAGCGTACAGCACTGACATAGTTAAGCCAACCAGCGGAGCTGGTACTCCCTGTTGAATCCTTCAGCTCCTTCGCCGCATCCCCCCTCCCTGTCTCCAAAATTCTCCAGGATGGTGAATCAGCATATGCCAATATTCTCACTAGCCAAGAGCGGCTGTAAGGGTATCATGATATCGCTCTTGCAACGCTACGACTGAGACAGAAGCTCATTCAACGAGCTGGATGGTCAGATCAACACGGGAAATGGTTACCCGGATTTCCCGGCAACAACCTCCCCTGTCAACGAGCATCAGCCTCCTCTCATGGTTGCAGATGGACGTACTTCATTCAGCCTCCGAATCCTGATTAGTTAATAGACGTATGTAGATGGAAAGCTGCCACCGGCTTTCTTTTTACGTCACCATCCGATCTAAGTGGTTGGAGTCAAGAGTGGAGGGGATCCAATGATGATGGACGTAATGGAAGCTGACCTGAAGCCGCAAGGATATGATTCCTCACATAGTATAAGAAAGAAAAGGGTTCAGGGCAGATTGACAATCTCGTATTTAAGGTTCCGAACCTTCTTCGGACGGCCAGGTAGGTCTTCATCTCGGCACCTGGTGCTTCTGAAATAACTCAAAACTTGAGACATGCTCCAGGAAGATGGAGCGGAGTGGACCGCTGTCTGGGGGTGACAAACATCTCCAAGTCAGGCTGCCATGCCTTTTGCCCCAACACCCTCGGCACCACAGGAAACGAGGGTCGGCAAGGACAACCGGCAGTAATAGGGATAGGCTTATTTGTTCAGCTTTGGATTGTTCAACTTCAGCCGTGGTATTCAAAGCTTCCTAGCGCCTATCAGGGGCTGGTAATTGTCAGCTACTGGGACAAAAGAGCTCGATCGCCACCAGTTTAACTACACTGGAGGAAGAGGGGCTGGAATACACACAGGAGAGCTAGCCTTGGTGGACAGTAATCCCAATCGTTTCCCCTCTATTTGTCAGCCACAATTCACTCAATGAGTATATATTTTATCCCCTCCAAGGCACAGGACTGCTGGAAACACACCAGGAGCATCACCCAGCCAGCTTAGTAATATAAACCAACCATTGTTATTATTATTATTGGGCTGGTTTACATCAATTTCTGTATCCATATGGCGCAAGACGCACGCGGAAACATGCACTTTGTATATAAACGCCAATGAGGGGGTATTGTAAGGAGATATGAAAAAAAAAAAAAAAAGAACGACAAAGGAAAAGAGAACGACAATCAAAACTATCTCAAGAACACGAGAAGACAAAAGACGAACTGAACATAAGAAAACAAACTTAATCGTAGCCTTGCCTTGGTATGGTAAGGAGGCAGCTAGTTTGTGGACAGCAGGTAACAAGAAAAGTTGAAAGAAAAGAAAGTAAAGCAGAATCCTGACTAGAAAGAAAGATATTGTAATGTACAGTGAGAAAACGAAATAATGAAATAAAAGGAAGGGATCATCGAGCCGTCGGAGGGTACTTGGAGCAAGCTGCCCACGCCGTAATCATACCAAAGCTCGGACCACGGAATCTCCGATTATTGATTCACAGTATGGCTATGCAGCGTTAGCCCTGAGTTTGGCCTTAATCTCATCGGCGTGTACGGTAGAATTTTGCTGATTCTGGTGTGGAAGCTGCGCCATCCACGTTGGGGGAGCGATCCCAGTTTGTTCATGAATAGTTGAAAAAAGGGGTGGAAGACTTTGCATAAGGTTCCGGATTGGAGCCGTGGTATCCTGGGACGAATCTCCGGAAGAGCCTTTAAGGGGCATTAGCGGCTATACTAGCACACAAAATACAGGTTGTGTGAGGGGTGATGGATAAACTAACCGGTGTTCCAGACTGTAATCTTAGGTTCAAGGCCCTTGATAGCTTCTCCATTCGCTTTGGCAAGTGCTTCATATGTGTTGTTCTGGATCATGAGATATTGCAAGAAGCCCTGTGGTCCACCAAATACTTCCGCCATGGCACCATAAGCCTTTGCCATCTCAGCAATACCTTCAGCTTCCCTTTTCTTCGCAATGAAGGCAGCTTCGGCTTCTTTTGTCCTCGCCAAAAAGGCCGCTTCTGCGTGCTTGGAGGTGCGGTAGTCTGGAGGGAGTCCGCGGGTTAGTTGAGCAACCTCAGGTTCTGATGGAGCTAGTACTCACAGTGTGCATCAGCATCCATCTTTTGCTTATACATAAGAGCATCAGAGTCTTTCATTTTAGTGTAGAGGTCTGCGTCTGCGTCTTGTTCAGCTGCCTCCCTTGCGATTTTGCTCTTGGTAACATCGAGTGCCCGGAGTCGTTCCAATTCCGTTTCCGCGCGCTTGGTTTCGACCTGTTTCTGCAATTCCGCGTCCTTCATTTCCGCTTGGCGCTGAGCGGATATTTTCGCAAGCCGGATGCCCATGTCGAGCTCCGTTTGGCGATTTGTAAGCTGCGCATCTGCCTGGGCCTTCTCGCTTCGACGTTTGGTTTCTAGAACTGCGGTTTCTGCGTCGATTTTGGATATTTCTTGCTTTGTTTTGCCTCTCTTTTCGGCCTCACCAATTTCACCTCTCATTCGAGCCTCTGCGACGTCGATTTTGGCTTGATTCAGTGCGCCTTCGTGCGCTTTTCGACTAAGCTAAATTGTCGGATAGGTCAGCACGTATTTACGAGCATCCCAAATAGAATTATATACTTACCAAGGTGAAATATTCACTTCCAGGAGTATCTTGAAGTTCTTTAACATTGGCGTTGTAGCTATGATAATCCAAGTAAGTATCATAGGCAATCTCTTAATAAGGAACAACGGCACTCACATCCTGAGACCAAATTGGTCCAACTCGTTTTGGACATTTTCAATGACATGCTGCTTGAAGACGTGTCGTTCTTTAAAAATTTCTTCCATTGTCATGCCAGAGACAATCACACGAGTCTCGCCCTCGATGATGCCCTTGACGATATCTTGAACATGGTTCCCTCTTGTTGCCGTTTTGGAGGCTTTAAATCCATCGGCCTCTCCTGATAGGAGGAGAGCATACTTCTTCAGAGCCTCGATATTATTATCAGGGCCGATTGTGAAGACAGCTGGGAGAGCAAATTGGAGCTTTTCGATTGTCATAGCCTGGAGATTCATGGAGAAATCGAACGGAGAAATTGATATCCGGGTGCACTAGAAGTTGACCTCTGTTAGTCTGCCGGTTTTCATTTGGGCAAGAAACATGCACTTGAGCCGTTTCTGCGAAGTTGGAGATATCAATATGCTTTAGCCACTCACTTTGTGCCATGGCATCACAAACGCGGTTTTCTTAATAACCACATCACTAATGCCACCTCCCGTGAGAACGAGATACTCGTTTGGCTCTGAGACGTGATACCTAGAAGAAAAACTCGAGTTAATCGGCATGAAAAACAAGTAGAAATCGGACTGGAATAACAAGAACACAAGCATACCACATCGTCAATCTTGGAATATTGTTTTATCACTTGATGGATCTTGTACTATCAAATCGTATATAGCTCGGGATGGGATGCGATTCTCAAAAAATCGGAACAGGAGGAGAAGGTGAAGTATGTATAGCTCAAAGAGAACACTGCATTCGAAACGGGGGCCGGGCCCCTATATATAGCAAATACGAGAAGCTATTCACTGCGAAGGCCATAGGTATCATGACGACATTGAAGGAGGATCAGCCTTTGCATACAGACTGAGAACGGAACCTTAAGGAGCTCGGCAGCACCAGCCTTGTCCGTGTTGTCACCACGGGGTTGAAGGCGGCAGGAGCAGTTATCGCAATTGACCAATCAGGAAAGTCCCGCAGCAACATGCACCGCACTCGCTAGCATCACGTTAGCCAAACCCTGGTGGGGCTCGGTTAGTTACCAGCACTGCGACCAAGCAAGGGTTTTGCTTGGACACATCTGGCAGCAAGCGGTTGCTTGGAGGGGAATTTTAAGCCGCATCATTCCAGATATCTCGAAATGAGTTTAATAGATCCATGGATCATAGCCGTGGGTATACCCGATACAACCTAACCGGTTATGATCCATGGATGATGTCTAGGTAGCATGCTATCCGTCCGCTTTAGGCTAAGGCTGAGTTCTGCGGGAAGATGTTTGTTGAACGCCTTTAAACTTCTACTGCAAGGCCCGTTCAAGGCAGTCTCTGGCAAACAAGATCAGCCGCGGAGGCACAATCACTAGTTTCTCAGGGGACTCAGATACCTTTGAGAGGGCAATATGAGGGCAAGCAATGGCAGCTAGCAATCGATATATGAAGTACGGAGTAGAAATTCCCTCAATATGGCCCCCAATCAGTGTTTGTGTCGCGGCAAGCTCGCTGTGATGCTTCTGGAAACGCGAGCCCATCCAAGCCGCATTAAAGACACCGAGCCCCAAACGCCCACATGCCGTGTTTTCCGGAGCCGTGGAGCTATCTCCTTCGATTCCCTGAGTTATGCAGGGTTATTTCGCTAATTTGCCATGGGTAATTGGGCGGACAGGAGCCTGCCGAGCCCGAGCAGTGAGGCGGAGTCCCCCCGGGCTTGCAAGGTTGGCGCGGAGAATGCCATGACGTCGCGAGCGGAGCCTCCAAGGGCGGAGACTAAACCCGAAGTGGTCTAGGGCCACCATGGGGCTGAATCGACTCCGCCTCCCCGGACTTCGATTTACGATATTTCATTGCTTCTGATGTTTGATATCATGCATATTGTTTGTGATTTTATGCCGCGGATGTTTTCAATAATGCACCTGTCCAAGCCATAACTAACTACTAGCGCAGAAGAAATTATCCACATGATCAACAGGCCCATTCGACCGCAAGACAGCCGTGGGAGTAACTTATTCCCCATCCAGAACTCGCCTTGCTGCATCCGGGCGCGCTTCATGAATCGGGCTTTTTGGATCCTCTACGAAGAATTCACACGTGTCGCAAACTCATGGGCGGGGTAGTCGGGACAAAGGAAGAGAAATGAAATCTTAACCGCTGGAGAAAACCCAACACCACACATAGCCTCAGAAGTACTGTACAGTACATACATACATACATACCTCAGGCCCACCGCATTTGAATTTTAGGTATTCAATCTCCAAGTTGAGTTGATCGTGATTTCTATCAAGCAAGGAGACATTTTCCATCGACGAACAAGGACTAGGGTCACAAGAGATAGGCGCATACGCTGCAAGCCATTGGCGAATCAACCTTACCACAGCCACCCCGCATCGACGAGCATCGTATCTGGGTTCTTTAATCCACTCAGCCATCTTTCAAAGAATTAGAGCTTGTTTGGCCCTCCAGTGGAAATAGCTCCCTGCAGAACAACAGTTGAATATTAAATGTTTATGCGAGCTAAAGAGAACTGAAAACGAGAACGCGATTGATTCGATTTTGCCCTACATTATCCTCATCATCGCCATGAATTCAATCCCTTTTGAGAACCGTCCGGACGACCCGGCCCCGGCATATGAGGAGTCACCCTCCTCTGTAGCTTACAACAAGGAGACAGCCAAAGTCATCCCAAACTCATCGCAGTCTCTACTACCTCTCCCAACTCAACTCGCCGACACCCGAACCCACCGAGTCAACGCCATTCTCACAAAATACGTCGACCCCCTCTTACTCTCGCAAGGTGCCTCAGGACTGTACAAAACAACGTTTGTCCTTGTGCCTTCATCCGTCGCCAGCCTGCAGGATGCAGTCAGCAACGCCTACACGACGCCCGGGGAACCTCAAATCGTCGGCTTTCCGTCCGACGAGGTCGTCAAGCTGATCCGGCTACAGGGCGAAGAGAACGCCATGGAATTCTGGCGACAGCCAGCCGTCGTTGCGGAGTTAGACTCTGCTCTGAAAGCAAAGCTCGCTGCAAATGGCCATCGACTGCATCAACCCTCATCCACCGGCGAAGCGACCAGCGCTGATGTCGACGCAGCTGGTTCCCCAGCACCAGCCGCTCCGGAGCCCGCCGCAAAGACGACGGCAACGACTAAAAAGTCGTTTTGGGGGCGTACGAAAGACTTGTATTCTTCCAAGGGCCAAGATTTGAGAGATGTCGTCATCGTCGACCGGAAACTTGGTTGGCGGGCGCCTGCAGAGCATAATGCAAACGCTCCCGGGAAGATACCTACGGGCCTGGTTGATGTATCTATTGTGTGGAAGGAGGTGTGCTTACGAATTGCAAACGACATGGGCCTGTATGAAAGTAAAAAGGGGCCTGCGCTTTGTATGACAGTTGAAGTTGGATCCTAATTGTGGATATTATGATTGAATGAACACAATAAAGAAGAAAAAAAACAAAGTTCGATGTACCAAATAGTTCTTCCGGGATGCAATATGTGGCCCAATCTATGCATATATAAGGGCCCTTTGGAACTTCAAATCGAGATGCTTATTCGTCTCAGCTGAAAAGAATATTTTGCAAAAAGAATAACCAAGTATCAGTTAAGCCCACTAAGTCAACATCACATTTTGTCATGGATCCAGATTATGAACACATAGCGAGACTCAGAGGAATCTTTATGGTCTCCTGACAAAGGATGCAAGGCCTATTGTAGAAAAAGCCTGGACAGGCATAAAACCCGGAACACATATAATTCCATTATCTCCAGGAAATTCAACATATAGCAATCGGCGAGAGGGTGGTAATCGTAAAAATTTACCTCAAAGCTTGTTAAGAATAGAACTCCTCGCAACCTAAAGTAGAATGGGAAAACCAAAGTCAGCGACATGCATTTTCTGAGAAGAAATGGGAAAGAGCAATAATAACCGCGGGGATAAGTTGGAAGGACAATACAATACGTACAATACTCCTAAACCTCTTCCCATAGACATACATCGGAATCGTCATCACACTAAACGCAAAATTAAGCACAGTAATCCAAGTGAAAACCTCCCTCGGCCCCCGAGCCGAGTACCACCCGTTAACAAACATGCTGGCAATAAATATGAACACTGCCTTGGTAAAATTAATCGTTACAAATGCCTGGTTAGCATCCCTCGGATGACAGTCAAGCACGTATGTGAAACTGGCAGAGGTGGCGAAGGGGATGGATAGGGAGTGCAGAGCCATGAAAGTAATCGGGACAGCTACAGGGGCTCCTCTGTCAATGCTCAGTCCATACCCTATAAATCCCGCCGTCGAGAATATCGTTGCGGGAATCATTAGCAGAAGGCGGAACTCGGGTTCATAGATACCCTTATTTTGCCGTGCCATGAAACACACGAGCCAGTCGGCAATGGCACCGGCAAGCGGGGTGCCGATAAGAGCAACGCCAAGTAGGGGGAGGTTTGTCAGGCCTATCTGCGAGGGTGTGAGGCCATATTGAGGGCCTGTGAATATATTTGTGGATAGAATGGCGAATACCACAAGCCATGTCAGGAAGCTGCCGTGGATGAACGTGCTGAAGACGACTGCTGGGAACATGATCAATGACAATGGCTTCGCTGCTAGCGCCCAGAAACTTTTATGCGATATCCGGCCATTAAATACTTTCAATTCCTCGCTATATGGTCTCTTGGGCGCGTTTTCGCCGCCGTGGGCAGTGTTGAGCTTTTCATCTGCCTGTCCGGGTTTATGTAGCACGTCTGCAGTTTCAGGAACAAAGAAATAGATTGCGGGCAGCAGTATGCATAGTACTAATGCTTCGATGCCGAAGGGAGTTAACAAGCCGAGATTCTGAATAATATAGCCGGCCACAACTTGGCTGAAGGAGGTGCTCAGCATTAGTCCAGCTCTGTGCCAAATGCCAACAGGCTGGCTGCTATCTTACCTTAGTATGACACCAGAGACAACTGCGATCCCCCAGATGGCGAGCTTCTCGCCTCGTTCGTGAACAAAGAATATATCAGATACAGTGGATGTTACCAGGGTTTCTAAAGGGGCAGCAGATATGCCCTGCACAATTCGCATGATCCACAGCGACTGGAAGGACTTGAAACAAAAGTCAACATAATCCTGCACAATCTTGACAAAATGTGGCAAAACTGACCGTCGCAAAGTAACCCCAAATGCACGTTATTAGCAATACCCCCGTTGATATAATAAATACCGGCCGTTTGCCCCAGATGGTTGCTGCCGCTGCGGTGAAGAACGTGCCTCCGCCAGTGGATAAAATTAGAACGCCAATTAGAAATGTCGAAACTTGATCCAGTGATACTTTATATCTTTCAGAGGCAACGGCCAAACCAGGGGCAATTATAGGGCCAACCCTACAATGCCATTGCCAAATACATCAGTAAATTCAAGATCGCCAAAGTTATGCTGGCGTCCACAAGGAGGGTACTCACGAGACAGCAACTCCAGAAGCCAGGGCCAACGTCCACATAAGGAGGTTTTTCTTCACATCAGACCTAGCAGTCAAATCAGCCCAAAAGCGCCTGTTGCCAGAATGAAGTACCAAAATTTACCAGTTGTATGGCTCATTAATGTTGTCACTTGGCTGAGGCACAAGAACAACACCGTGCTTCGTCTTCAGATTTAGGTTCTGAGTGTCAGATTCTAAACATTGCATTAGCACTGCTTCTCACATTGTGTTGGGAATGAAGTACTTACCATTAGTGTTCCTTTGATCCAAGAGAGATGTCCCTGGAACTTCTGCAAGCTTATTGTCATCTAACACCCCCCACGCCATTTGAACTTTCTATATTGTTGTTATCCTGTCCTGTTCACTTCTCATATGAGGATATACCACTGGAGAATCAAGAAACTCAACGTAAAACAATGAATGAATATGAATTATAGCACGAACAATAGGCGCAGAGCGAAATATATAAATAATAGATGAATCCAGCGCCTACCAGTGATGTTATCGAGGAAAGAAGCTTAAAAACATCATTATCAAGAACAAGAACCAGCTATGCTGGCCAATATCAGAGGCGTCTGGGTTAGTATAGATGTTTACTCGTTCAAAAGGGGGAGGCCCAACCACGCCTATTAGATTTTCCGCAATTGGCATTTCCAAGAGGGCGGAAAAGTAGAAATGTAACGGCATGGCCTTAAAGTCAAGCTTGCCAGGTTCTCTAACCAGTCGGGCGGTAGATTTTGTCCGTGGGTTTGATTTTTTCTTGGGCCTTGGGTGTCAGACAAACTGGGGTACAGCAATATGAGGAAGCATGATTCCGCACACCGAGTCTGAATCTTAAAAATTTGAGCAATCTTTGCCGGTTCATTGTGCGCCATTCAGTAGTTAAGCCACAAGACCCAATCAAACAATGGATCACTCGTGCGCGATCGTCTTTCCTGGATGCCAACAAGCGGATTCATCGTTGGAGTTTTGAAATGCCAGTTCCAGGGTTGTGTATTTCTTATCACCCCAACTGGAGTTTTCGAGGCGTGTTTTGTCTTCCGATGCCCTCCCCATCTGATACTGTCCTCCGTGAACACGTAACTGAGTGAAGGAAACCATGGAAGATAGCTTGATAACAGCGCGTATGCGTAGCAAGAGTTAAATAGCGATAGAAATGGGACGACTCAGGTCCAATTGTTCTCTTAGCTGCCCCTTTCCCCTTTCCCTTCCCGCTGAGCCAGTAAAGCCTTTCCAAGGCCCTTCTCGCAGAGGGATGGACTCGACCTTGGACATTTTGCATCTTGGCGCTCGTCAAACACATAACAGATGCATTCGACGCGCGTTACTTGGTCAATTAAGAGTCAGTAACACCTACCATATTGTTCTGGGGGACTCTTATGTGGATCTGCTTTGAGCTAATTTCCTCGCTGAAGGGGTAGCAGCAATGCGAGCCGGTTTAAGGAATAAAGACTGGTCATGGGTTTATGAATGGCCCATGCCAACGACTTGGGACCCAATTGAGATGTTTCCGATATGCATCCATCAGCATACAGCATCAAAAACAGCGGTGACACAAGCAACTATGTATGGGCGATGTTATGGAGTCGAATGTTGAAGTTGAAGTCCAGTTTAACTTGATTCCGGGGAATATGACTAAGCCAATCGTTATCAAGCACGTGATGATTGTCTCCCCCACCAAAGCGCAGGATGACTTCATCACCACGTAAAAAAATATAAATATATATATATAACACCTGCGAAACACTTCTGAAGCAACTGTACAACTGCATTGATTATCGCACGTTTATTATATCTCAAACAATCCATCTACGAGACAAAATTTAGTAAGTTTACTCTCATTCTCTGGTTTAATCTGTACGGATAGTATTACCGCGATCCAGCACCCCGCGTGAATGGCTTCTGCATTCTGCTGCTTAATCTTTCCGCGAATTATCGTGGACTGTTTGATTTTGTAACCTCATATGATCATCTATGCCTTCCCATAATGAACTAAACTATCGAAATCTGTTATTTGTTATTTGGTATTTGACGTTTATTGGAATTCTCATCCTGCTCCTGATTTTAATCCGGGTAATTGCTGCCCTTGACGCCCGGCACCCAACACGCTCACTCTTTTACACTGGAGACCAAAGGCTGTAGTACAAAACAACATTCGATTCTTCCAGGGTTGTATTTCAACTGGGCTTTACGTCCCATTTGCTCTTTTTTTTTTTATTTCCCGGGTCATACAATCACTGTTTATCATCAGCTTTCAGTCACATGTATTGAACATCGAGCAATCAATGTTCATTTATCCTAACTCTCCCTGACACAATACAGATATCCACTCTCACGGCTTGCGATTACGCAAGTGCAACAGGAAGAAGCACCATACGATCAAAAATGGCTCCTCTGTCCCCCCTCGCAATTGCAACCTCAGCACTGCAGCGGCTAGTAAAGGAGGAAGCGTCATACCACCGCGAACTAAAGCAACAGGAGGAACGCATCAAACGTCTCGAGGCCGAAGCACCGGGTGAGGATGAGGATGGCAATCGGGAATATGTGCTGAGACAAGAGGTATTTCCTGCGTGCAACTCTAATTCCCTTTGTTTCTGGTATCTTGATAATCTAACTCGTGCGCAGCGCCAAGCCCTGGAGGAGACGAAAAAAGTCTTACCGAATATGAAGGAGAAAATATTAGAGGCTATCGCTAAACTTGACCATTTGCTTGTGAGTTTCTGTTTCCATCATATCCTGTGCATCTTGTTGGGATTGTCTCGAAGATCTCTGGACCCCTTTGGCTGTTTGTGAAATCTTTCTAGACATCTTGGAAAATGCACAACAAAGATGATATGTGATCATACCACAGCATATTAACTATTGGTCGATATCCAGGTTCAGGAAGGACAGAAAGGAATGGAAAGCAACGTGGGCGAAATCAATGCAGCGAAGGATGTTATTTCACACGCCAAAACGGCCGTCAGGGAGGTGTCATGATCTGCTAATTGGGTCTAATTTCATATTTATTTCTCCATCTGTTCGTTTCAAAAGAGTTGTAAATCTATAACTTTCCAATATATTCTTTTATTTCTTTCTAATGGCAGTTCACCGGTCCACTAAAGTACGGATCTTTAATCCGTAGATTGCTGCTTACAGTGGTAACATGGCCACAGAATAAACATCCAAACAGCTCCTAGCAGCGCATGAGCCCCGCGCTGAATGGTAGTTACTATTTTGCGACGAAGACGGCGGTGATTGCCATGAACAACCTTGGAAACGACTTGTATCATGGATTAGCGACTATATGAAGATCGACAGGTTTCGTTTTCACTATTTCATGATTGTACGCACATTACATTATAAATTCGGGCTGCTGCTCTTTTGTAGATATCTTGAAACGACACCATGCGCGGATCACCAATTATTTACTCGAAGTATTTGGGATATATTTAGCCCAGTCAGGCCGCTACAACACGGTTTCAATTCAATCCTCATTTTTTGCCAAGGGGAGCAGTGTCGGAGACTTTCCTAAGAGGAGTTTCGTCGCGGCCAAACAAGTGGCATCGCAAGCGAACACGGAAATAATAAACTAATTCCAAGGTTGACCTGTTTGTTCCCTTGGCTTCGGTGGCTGATACCAGGGAGCGACGAAGCAAATCCCTCGCTTCCACCTATCGCTACCTAGTAAACAGGGAGCAGAGCTAATTTTAGGTTGACATCTGCCTAATAAACGGTATGCGGCGGGGAGCTGCCAGGACGAAGCCATCTGTCAATCCCCAAGGGGATGCGAAAGAGGGCAGTTATCTTCCATGCGTTTGATGCTGGCACTTTACGTTTCCGATACTTATCCTGGACGTCACATTTGCTTCTATCTACCATCCACATGAAGTAAGAGACTGCAATCCAACATGAGCACATTCACAAAATGTGAATCTGCTCTCTACACCCCTGTCATCGACCAACTTCCATTATACGTGGAGACTGAGGACGGCCCTCCGCAATACCCAGGAGATGAAGATGACCAAGAACATCACGAGCGAGATGAGGATAGGGTCCAATTACTCCTGAACAAACTTTTGCGGTACCATGATGAGTCTCAACTTGATCCGCTCATTGTCAAGGACCTGCTACGGGATGAGCATCGAAGAGTATCGGATATCATATCATCTCGCGCACAATTTGGGACTTATGTGTCTGAGCTTGCAACAGACGAACTGTCATTCTTAGCGCTCGCCATCAACCGTCTTCTTTTCGCATCCATCTCTACGGGGGAGAGCAAAACTATTTCATGGCTTATATCACAGAAGCTAATTACGCCCGATATCTTCGACCCGGATGGTAAGTCTCCGTTGCTGGTTGCTGTGAAGGCGGGAAGAACACGAACGATCCAAGAACTGGTTGATCTCGGCGCAGACCCCGATGCTTATGCGATTTCGGTAGGAAGTTTCTTTTCTTTCATTCAATATCGTTCGCATGGAATAGAATGGTTTCTTTCGTTCCAAAAATATAATGGACTCTTGGCTAATCCAATTCATTCATCACGCTAACTTCGGCTTAGGGGTTTCGTTCATTATACAGTGGACGCACTGCCATCAGGAGAACCCCGCTACAACTGGCTGCTGAGCTTGGAAACCTTCCACTTGTCAAAATGTTCATCGAGACCTACCAATGCGATGACTCCAAGATCGCGCCCGACGGAGAGCTTCCACTTCGCTTGGCATCGAGAAACGGTCACAGACATGTTGTCGATTATCTCCCCGTACGTCGAGGGGGCGGATGGAAACGATGGAAGACCGCGCATGAGGCGTCTATGACGAAAGCAAAACGTGCCTTTCAGTCCATTTTCGCCGTTATCACATTTTTCGTTTACGATGCTCCCAAATTCTTGCTTTGGACGGTCCCCAAGCAAGGACTCGTCGAGCCCCTGATGAAAGGCTGCAAATGGTGTTGGGTGAACAGAGCGGGATTCCTGCCCTGGCTGAAATATCAGGCTCAACAGACACCAACCAGGCTGAAAAAATTTGCAATATCGGTATGGAAAGTAGCTAAACGAATACCCAAAGTCGTCGCAGATGTGTCGAAAAGTACATGGGAATTCTGCACAGATACCCTGCCCAAACACATCTGGAGAATCCTAACGCAGGAGATGCCGAAAATTGTCATCAGTGTGTCGAAGTGGGTATGGCTCATACTATCATCCACTGCGACTGCTATAGCAAGCCTTTTTGGGAGAATCGCCTCACTCATCCATACCATACTCAGCGCTGTAGCTTCCTTCTTCCGTGGCCTTACTCTCATAGATATCTGGAATGGATTCTGCGATGTGCTACGAGTAATATTTGTCTCATTCCCACTTAAGGTGTATGATATATTGCTTGAGTTCGGGGAGTTAACTTACAAAGCCATGGGAGCGCTTTTTGGTTTAACTGGTAAAATACTGTGGTATACTGGGTTTGTACTGATTTTCGTTGCTACTTATATCCCGAAACAGATGTGGACCATTCTGAGGAGCATTGGGGTTTCGATAGGTAAAGGCTTGAACGAAGTTTGGGTCTGGGTGAATCCTAAGGGGTGAATGCCAACTTTGAAAACGAGGGTTTAAGGGGCGAGTTCACACTCTGTTTATTTCTTCACGGATTCTATTATGGGTTTGCTGATAAGATATCTCATTCTGTAATTATTACTGGCTTTCTTTTCCGAAAATCGAGTTCGTGTAATACGCTTGCGGCTTCGCACTGCTAATGCATCAACACACGATAGGAGGCTTTCAAGTATAGCCTATTACATTTGCTTGGTCAATCGAACTGTAGTATTGATATCAATATCCTGGTCCATGTCGCTACTTCACTAGCTTGTGTCCATCTTATCCCCAAACCTGTCTTCAAGGGGACCTTTCGTATGCCGCGACTCATCGGCGGCACTTGAACCGGGCCTTGTCCTGTCACCAATTGTGTCCGCTGGCCCCGATTCAGATCCTGTAACTTCCCCTTCATCTATCATATTTTCATCTTCCGGCTCCTGCGTTGGCGGCTTCCCATCAGTCGACGACGCACTTATCGCTTGTCGCAGTGGAGTCGCACCGCGGGTAACCGGCGGACGTTGTTTATCCATGTGCGACGGTGCCGAGGTGTGACCGGAGTCTTCATGCCCAGCATGCGACGGGGTCACACTATCTTGATCTGGCTTCGGAGTCCCAACCGCACTTCCTCTCCCTTTCGAGCCGACATCGCCCTCATCACCCTCCTCTTCTTCCTCCATACCTTCTCTCCTCTCCACTTCTTCTTTCTCATCCCTAATTAATCGCCGAAGGTTCATTCCTTCCTCCACAATTCTACCAAATTGCTCTCTGCGTTCGCCCCATGTCTGCGCATATTCCCTGCTTTCCTGCTCCAGTTGGGAGATTTCCGCATGTAGCTTTTGAAGATTAGCCTGTTGGTCTTCCCTAGGCCGTAGCAATCGATTCGACGTAATCTTGTCTGCCAGATCATCATATGTCTTGCGCAGCGCAAGAGTCTTCTGTGCTTCTTCCAGTTGTATCCTCAATTCAGCCGTATTATCCTTCACCGCTTGCGCCGTTGACTGAATTCTCAACTTTTCGGCTGCATAACGTTTCCGCTCCTTTTCATTGCTTGCAAGAAGAAATTGGATTCTAGCAATACTACTTTCAAACGCAGCAAAGTCGAGTGTTATATCTTCGCGAAACTGGCGCCATTCTTCCAGTTGCTTCTGTTTGTCCGCGTCGGCCTGGGCTGCCGCCGCTTCTTCATCAGTTCCTTCGGGCGGCGGGGTGGGAAACAACGTAGATGGCGTGGCTACCAGAGAGTTAGGAGTGAGAAGGCGTTTTGCGATTCGTTTGAATGGCTTTTCTTCCACGTTTAGAAGCCGTGTCTTATGAAGCGCATCTAGACGTTAAAGTTTTAGTTAGAAAGATGATGTCGTGAAAACGCGAAGAAGGGCAGAAATAGCTCCACCGAATCTCTACAGACCTTCGTTAGCTTGATCGAGCAAAGTATATAATTCCATAGTAGTGCGCACGACAGCAAAATTAAAATTTCATAAATAGGAATGAAGATAGTTGGATAACTGCTGAGGCATTCGTCGATAAACGAAAGAGTGAAATTGAAGCTGCTGCGAAACAAACACAATGCCAAGGCTGAGGTAATCAACCTCGACCTGGATGGCCCAACCTACCCCAAACGGGTTAGTAGCATACTTTGCGCGGACACCGTGGACACTCACACCATCACACCATCACAACTTCCAAGGTTGGGCTTCGGAAGGATTGCACATCGCCTGCCCAAGTGCCCCAAAGGAGATTCCTCGGCGGCCAACTTGCCCCCCAGCGCCCTCCCTGCCCTGGAACGTGGATGGATGGGCTTGAAATAGATGGAATGGCCACTTGAGCACGTATATTTGCGTTTCTCCTTTTGCTTGATGTCTCATGTTGTGGACTCCGGCCGCCATCGAATTTCCTCGAACCGGAGTCAGTGGTGAATTACACAATAAATAAAAGCATCCTTCCCTAGCACGTTATTTTAGTTCTGATCTAGGGTGTGTATGGGGAAACCGACGAAGGAAACTCGATGCATATCTAGATGACTAATTTGATTCTTAGGATATTTCCCCGAACTACGCCCAAAATGGAGGGAATGTATACTGGGCTCCAAACCAGGCAACTGTTCGAGTCATTGGATGCTTTTAAAGCATTTGTACGCGCTGCCTCAATAAAACAGCGCTGGAACATGTGCGTGATCAGAAGCAACAAAGAGAGCGTTGCTTTGGGTTGCAGGTCATCCTCCGATTGTACGTTTCGCGCCATCTGCCGCTCAAGCCAAGAATACACATACGTGACCTCTGTCACAGATGTCCATTCTTGTCGCGCTTCACTAGACGCACCCGTACCACCCATTCACCGAGCTCAAGTCTCCCGCCTTGCTTTTCTAGTGCAAGAAATTCCCAAATTTTTTGATACCAATGCCAAAGTCGCGCCCGAAGAGGTTTCGGCAGCGATCAAGCGATTTTATGGCACTGAAGTGTCCCCCATACAGGCTTACCGGGCTTTAAAGAAACTAGGTATGCACCAGGGTAAACGTCGAGGTCGTCGTCCTCTTCCCAGCGTGACATGGCCAGTAGTGGGTGATTTGCCCAATCAAACCACCAGTAACTCCCAACCACAACCACAACTGCAACAACCGCAACAACAGCAGCAACAACAGCAGCAACAACAGCAGCAGCAGCAGCAGCAGCAGCAGCAGCAGCAGCAGCACCAACAACAACAAGAAGAAGAGCCAGCTGCTGGTGAGTGGTCATGCAACGCGCCAACGCTGCCGATCGATATCGATACCGATGGCGATGATGGCGATGGTGACTTCGACATTCCAGAAAGTAGCCACATTGTGCCTCGACCTACCATGCCACAACCGAGCCCAAAAACTCTCGCTCGATCTCATCATGTCCCTACTGCACTCATTTCTGCACCTCCTGATAAAAGCCAAGATTCAAGCAATGGAACTAACACTCAACACACACCACGCCCTCATAGCCAGCCGCGCAACGTTCAGCGCCGTCGCAAAGTACCCGTGGACGTGAAGGTTGAATTTCCGTGCGCAGCATGCGGGGCGATTAACCAGGGATTTTTCCCCAGCCGGGGCCGAGCTACAACTACAATCGTCGGCAATCAATTTACAGGAAGTGGGAATCCCATTGCATACGAATTAGGTACGCACGAGTCAGAAGCAGGGCCATGACCCCAGTTCTTAGCTACTTCTGTGACAATATGTATAAATATTTTATATTACTTCTATGCTTAGTTATAGCCGGACACCATATGTCCAATAATGTCTATGTAATCAGCCATTTCGTTTGACTTACTATTTAGGGGAGAGGGATCACAGCAGCGGAATGCACTTGACAACACAATCTTGGAGGAAGATGGTACTCTGCTGGTGGCGGTTTGGTGGCTAACCCAACGGCTCGGTACTCCCCCTTCCAGCCCGATTTCCACAAAAAATGATTTCATGGATTGCCTAAAGACACGTTAACCGGATACCGGATACCGGCTCCAGTCTTTTTTATCTCGCTAATGCACCTCTCCACCAGTGATTGTTTCAACATACATCATGAGGGCGGATTGATTATGCAGCACAATTTTCAGTACAAAATAACATTTCACCGGCTCCAGTGTTTTTATTTAGGTCTGGTACCTTCAAATTTACAGGCGACCAGCAGCACATTTTACAAAAGCTACAGTATGTTAATGTACTAGGAACTGACGGCTTTTGCCAGCCTCTGCCATGGGATTGGGACAAGCCATAATTGAGTTGCTTCCGGGTCCACGTTCTAGGTAGCTTGATCCCGGCTACATGGGCGTACAGTTGAATGTGGTTTTAAATCTTGGCTGGAAAAATCTATGGTTATAATCATAGCATCATCTCATTAAAAGTACATACACTAGTCAGAGCTCAGACATCTCTCACACATATCTGAGCAATCTCTATACTTCTCATGATGATACATGTGACATTCACTCATCATATGATTTGTCATATTTCTCAGGCCTTAACCCCTAATTCTAACCTCTAATTCTAATCCAGGTGTTGTTGAGAGAGTGAGAATGATGATTAGAAATATATGTGGTCAATATATGTGTGATCTATGTCTATGCAGTGTAGAATGTGTATTTTAGATGAAAATTAAAAGTTGAACTTGGTTTTACAAAAGTGAGCCCAGATTTAAAACCATGTTCAGTTTTTTTATCAACCACATTCAACTGTAACCACCGACTACATGACTGGGCAGCATCCCAAGAGTTAGCGGCGGCGATCCATGTCAGTAACTAGCGCAGTGGTGGGCCAGCCGTCAAATTAAACTTTCCGGGGTGGCGGAGCTACCAAGCAAATAGGCCCACGTGATACACCTTATTTCAACAAATCCTTGCCATCTAGAACCCGGTAGCTGCTGTTCCCTTGAACCAGTGAACAGACATCATGATATCTTACCATGACATACACACCCTGCTCTAATCTGTCCTCCCTCTAAACATTCTCCCTCTTCCTTTGCTTTTGGTGTGAATTTCCCTCCTCAATTTTCATTTGATACGACTGATTCAAGCAACGAGCGTGTTTTTCGCACCATGTTTCGCTATGGCTGAGAAAGGCAAATATATGTTAGGTCTCTCTGTTTGTGAAGGTTGAACAGCTGGCAAGATTTCCGGGGACCATGGGGACCCTACGCGCCACTTCCATTTGCAGACGAGCCAGCCATGGCCTTCACCTCCAGACGTACCCCAGATTACCCGGGTATAGGCTATTTTACGTAGTATCTAAGCGCTGACCCGGGAATAATTTGGGTTTCTTGTTTCCCGGGTCGCTTTGGGTTGAAGAGAGCCGTACTCCGCCGCCCCGAACGAATGCCATACCGGAAGGTGTTTCTAGTCAGAAAAGAGTCTCTCGAAGTCAAAATATAATACACCTTTTACGCTCCCCCGCTGCCACTAAAAATTTTCCCCCGTGGTAAATTCGCAGCTTCATCACTTCCGCCGCTTCCCCATCCCCCACCTTACCAGATTCCTCAACTCGTTAGAGTCACGAGTTATAAAGCCCGGGAGTATTAAGTAACGCCGAAGATGACTGAGAGACTCGGTGAACTGGCCACGTAAGTCATATGAAACACTAGTCATGGTATCCCATCTGCGAACGTGGAGGACGGAGCTTTTCTTATGCTTACCCATGAACACAACGTAGTTTGCATGCGAACGAGGTCGAACCTCGTGTCCATGACCATCATGATCTTGCGGGCGGTGATGAACCGATAGTCGAGTACAAGCCCAGTGAGGAGCTGGGTTCTCTCCAGCAAAATATACGCCCTACAGTGTCAGATGTGCCCAGTGAAGAAGTGTGCGACACTTTGCGCAAAGTCCCCGATAAACTCCCTTGGTCTGCCTTATTGGTCGCCGTTGTGGAGCTATGCGAGCGATTTGCATATTACGGCCTCTCTGGTCCGTTTCAGGTACACAGCCTTTTTTTATTTTGGTGTTCTCTCGGGACCTGAATCACCAGAAAAAGAATAAAGAAATGATGATGGAGAGGGACTAAACTTCATGATTTTAACAGAATTATATCCAAAATCCTTACAAGGGTCCGGGTGTTCCTGGCGCTCTTGGTAAGCTACTCATTTTCTACTCGTATTTTGACTCGTTAAGATGTTTGTGCTAACTGGCTATCATTACAGGCATGGGTCAATCTAGCGCAACAGGGTTGGCTAGCTTCTTCCAGGTTCGTTGTCTTGTTTCTGGGATCCTTGTGCTTATTTTATCGCGGCGTGATTCAAAAGTCGCTAATAGAGTTCCCCGCAGTTTTGGTGCTACCTGACACCTATATTGGGTGCGATCGTCGCGGACCAATATCTCGGAAGATATAAAACTATCGTTGCTTTCTCGTTGGTTTACATGCTTGGGCTCGTTATCCTCTTTTGCACATCTCTTCCCGTCGCAATTGAAAATGGCGCTGCGTTGGGGGGGTTAGTCGCTGCGATGATTGTGATAGGTTTGGGAACAGGGGGAATCAAAGCTAACATCGCCCCCCTAATCGCTGATCAAATCAAGGCAAAGAAGCCCTGGGTTAAAATGCTAAAGTCTGGGGAAAAAGTGATTGTCGATCCCGCTCTAACAGTTCAACGTGTCTGTACGTGCGATCCCTTACCTCATACCCAACAATTCTTTTGATCGCCCCGTCTGACACACTTTTCTAGACATGATATTTTATCTCTGTATCAACGTCGGTTCTCTATCTGCCACTGCAACCACTGAGCTGGAACTTCACATCGATTTTTGGGCCGCCTACCTGTTGCCGCTATGCATGTTCGTTGCTGGATTTGGTGTTTTGATATTTGGTAGAAAAAACTACGTCGTCAAGCCTCCGAAAGGCTCGGTTATTCTTCACGCCTTCAAAGCACTCTGGATTGGATTAATCAACAAGGGCAACATGAACGCTGCCAAGGCGTCATACCAAGCTGAACACGGTGGAAGGCATAGGATTGACTGGGATGACCGTTTTGTCGAAGAATTGAAACGAGCACTGGTTGCTTGCAAAGTCTTCGTGTAGGTTTTTCATGTGCCTAAAATATTCCATCTTTACCAATAACTGATAATTCGGAACAGGTGCTTCCCTATCTACTGGGCGTGCGATCAACAGCTGTTGACCAACTTCGTCTCCCAAGCAGCCACTATGGAAACCCACGGCGTCCCGAATGACTTAATGCAAAATATCGTTCCTCTGACCATCATAATCTTTATTCCCGTCTGTGATCGCCTTATCTACCCCCTACTTAGAAGAATGCGTATGTTTACCCCCCTACCAAGAAAAGAAAGAAGATAAAAAAAAGGGAGAAGAAAGGTCCCGAAACGCCAATAAAATAGCTTCCAAGCATTCACAAAAGGTTATACATCCAAAGCTAAAACAATCTCCACATCTCAGGAATCCCATTCAAACCCGTGTCCCGCATCACCATGGGCTTCCTCTCCGCCGCCGCAGCAATGGCCTATGCCGCCATCATTCAACACCTCATCTACAGCGCACCGCCATGCTTCGATGCCCCCCGGAAATGTCCAGCAAGTCAAGGCGGCGCCCTGCCAAACCGCATCCACGTCGCGGCGCAAACGCCCGCATATCTCCTCATCGGCTTCTCGGAGATATTCGCGAGCATCACGGGGCTGGAGTACGCGTACACGAAAGCGCCTGTAACCATGAAATCGTTCGTTATGGCATTGTACTTGTTGACGATTGCGTTTGGGGCGGCGTTGTCTATTGCGTTGTCGCCAACGGCTAGGGATCCGGATCTTGTGGTAAGTAGGGGACTCATTTACTTGCATATGTATATTTTCTCTTCTAGTAATTGGCACATATCTTAACCAACATCGCAGTGGATGTATACGGGATTGGCAGCCGCATGCTTCCTCGCTGGCGTTGGCTTCTGGCTTCTATTCCACCGCTACAATGCAACAGAAGAGGCAATGAATGCTCTGGAGATTGAAGAACAACCATCTACTTATGGAGACGAAAAGTCTGGTGCAATCGAAAGTGAATCGCCAGTTTCGACTCATGGCAGTGAGAAAGCTCCACAAGTTGCACATGTATCTTAACGGAGTAGATATATCTATATTTTCAGGCTACTAGGGCGAAATAGCTCAATCACCACTGGTGTGCACTGATGCTCGAGTAGCTGAACCAACCTAGGACCCCAACACATATCTTTCTACCGACTTCAAATTTCCCGATTATCTATAGAAAATGTTAAATATTGGTGTTCAGATCGTCCACCACAGATAACCCGATTGAGGAGCTGGTTTTAGGGAGGCGTTTTTCACTGCCCAAGTCCTCCTGTCTGTGTTTTTTCGTCTTTTTCGATTTCGATTTCCCATTTAGTTTATTTTTTTATCCTCTATTTAACTCCGGCCCGTTCTTTTCTTTCTTCTTTTGAAGTAATCTCTTGCCGGAGTCATGAAACCCTTTGTAGCCGAAGAAGAGTGGTTCTTGAGCTGGTTTGGCATTGTTTAGGAAGCCAAGTCTATATTACACCGAACTTTGAATTATCTACATAACATACTGAAGTAGCAAAGGTGGGGGGAACGTATGAAATTTGGCATATTTTGCCCACCATGGGACCAGCAAATATACAGCAAGAGTACGGAGTAGACATCCTGCCACTATGACCATGACTCATCTTCGCATCTCACTCCTTATAGCCATAATAAGAGTCACTTCTGTACAGATGTGGCGAGATCAACCTCCGCGACCAAGGGCACACTCCTTTCATGCCAAGCTAATCCCGGTGAGCTGGACGAGGGAATGCTCCGGCTAACTCTAGGAAAGTTGCCCAGCTAGAGCGGTATGTGACTGCATACAACTTACTGCCAGAGGAACTTGTCTAGCCTGTCAGTCTCGCATTGCATGATGGGGGATGATTATGCCATGCCATGCTCATAATTCCAATGACAGCGCATACGATAACAAATAATCCGTCAAAGCCCTCCCTCCTTAGCACAAGCAGGAGAAGAGGGGTTTAACCGTCGGTATGCTATGAGTAACATTATTAGCCAGCCAGGAACTCCCTGCAATTCACATGTTTCCGGACTCAGGAGGGGGGCTTTTTTTATACCCCGCTGCGAACATCGGAGGAAGCAGGTTAGGTTCGTTTAAACTTTTTCCCTCCATTCTCGTGGCGCATTTTTCTATTTTGCTATTTTCTTCCGTACCTTGCAGCCTACAGTCGTTAGCCTGCAGAACTAGACCTCGTGGTGGAAACGGCTAATTGGGGCGAGGAATTGGCGCATATGATATGGGTCTGGAGAGAATAGCCGCACACGGCGGGCCGAGATCGGCATTCGGTAAAGGGACGTTATCACGCAATCAGCGCTGTCAATAATGCCACGGCCCTTTTTTTGGGCTGGTTTTTGGTTTTCGTGTTTGATAAGGGTTTGAGTTTCGACCCGTGGTATGGATGTGTGAGTAATAAATGGAATATTTTTTGCATATGAAAGGGAATAATAAATTTATTACTATTAACTCGGAAGAATCGTAGATAATGAGCGCAGCGTCTAGAGTGCAGAACTACCTTTACATGTGAATCATATTTTACTGATAAGGCTATGACGACATTTCACATTAATGAAGCTCATGAGCTTCCAATGCTATATCTATACAAAAACAAGAAATATATATACACACATTACATGTATGCCTCTGAACACATGCTCTTCAACACATATGAAGTAATAGCCATCACAATAATACTAATCAATTGGAAGTTCCTATTACCTGCTCCATCCTCACTCTACTATCTCCGCAAAGTACTATATCAACTCTTATCTCAACCATTCGGGTAAATGCGGAGAAAGAAATTATTCATAAACAATATCAAATTCCACAGATTATTGCATGTGTTACCATATGAAAAAAAGATCGGGTGAAATTTGTTTGAAGCACCCAACAACTTAAAACAGTTCCCGTGTCATCCATCTGCTAACATCTGTACCTTCTGCCGACAGCCCGAGGCGGCTGAAGAGAACTACTCTTAAAACTCCCTGACGCTAGACGGCAGGGTTGGTCGATGACTTGCATATCTAGTTGCATGTCTGGGTATGGGTAATAGGTACATTAGGTTGGGAGAGCTTGCTCTGTCACATGTGTTGGATATGGAGATGAGATGCCACATGTGGCACAGGAACAAATGAACCTGCCCGTTTGCTAACTTCTATCTATATACTGTGTTGTGTTGTGGTTTTGTCGATCACCAGCATGCAGCATGTATCCTATTCTGTTTAGTAGATTTAATTTCAATTTAATTTCTATACTCTCAGTTTAAATTGTAAAAGGATGTTAAATTTTAACTTTAGGAAAAAAAGAAAAGGACCAACTTCCCATTCATTGCTGTGCTACCGAAACCCACCCTACCACCACCCCCTGTATGCTGTATAACCGTATCCATCCATCAATCCATCCATCCCGATCTTAGATAGAAATTTTCGTCAAATTAATTTACCAAACAAGAACCTTTGCAAGGGTATAAACAAAAAAAAAAAAAAACAAACAAACAGATAATATAAAGAAATAATCCCGACGCATATGCTCCCTTCTTTAGTTCCATACCGAGTGTTCCCACACAAGAAATTAATAAAAAACGAGAGTAAGAGCATGCGCCAGACAAGGAACAAAATTGTAACTTTGGGGGAAAACAGGATGAAAAAAGCAGACGCAAGCGACAAAATGACAATGCATTCTATGTCACCGTTAAACTGAAGCAGGTGAAAGAGGCAGGGAAAATGAAAATGGAACAGGGCGCTAGATGACTCGGGAGTCGAAAGGAAAAGGGCGTCAATCACGGGAAGAGGAAAGATGGAGGGTAGGGCAGGAGGGTTTGAGCGTTGAGCGATTGGAAAGCTTCAGGACGGGAAAGGGAAAAAAAATTCCCGGCACGTTATTTTCACAACTTGGCCACTTTATCATTGGGATCTTCATCCGACACCATCTCCCAGCCATTGCTACTGTAGCTTGGTCGACCAATCGACGAGAGCAAAATGCCCACCTCGCGCTCCAACGACGCAACCTCAGAATGCGGAGCGTACATCTTCGACCGGATCCAGGCATCCATGTCTGCATCGCTCAGCGCGCGGATTCCCGTTTCCCTATCGACCTTGGCCTCTTGGGCTGCGCGGATGACTCCGCGGGCCACGACGATGCTCACCTCTCTGATGCGGGTGAGGTCTGGGTAGAGGAGGCCGTGTTCGAGCTCCTCTGAGGTAAGGGTTTTGGAAAGGGCTTCGGCAGATGCGTAGATCATACTGTCTGTGACTTCGACGGCTTTGCTGAGGATGGTCCCCAGACCAATTCCGGGGAAGACATACATGTTGTTGCCCTGGCCTGGGTAGTAGGTTTTTGTCTGGCCAGCAGAGTTCTTATATGAGAAAGGCTGGAAGGGGGAGCCGGAGGCGAATAGTGCCTGGCCATCGGTGTGAATGATAGCGGACTCGAAGTCGCATTCTGAGTTCGCGGAGGGGTTCGAGAGGGGGAAGATGATGGGTCGCTGGCTGAAGGAGGCCATGCTCTTGAGGATTTCTGGGGTGAATACGCCTCCAAGGGTCGATAGGCCCATAAGCATGGTGGGCCTGACATGCTCAACAACCTCACTCAATGTCTTCAACTGCTGGCCCTGGTTATCAGTTCGCGCAAAGTAAACCTTATGCGGGGCAAGTTTGTCGCCGCGGTCAGCTGTGACGAGACCCTTTGTGTCAACCAGGTAGAAACAGGCCTTGGCTTCGTCTTCCGTCATTCCTTCGCGAACGAAGAAGTCGACAATCTGTTTGGCAACACCAACACCAGCACTTCCTGCTCCCAGGAAGACAGCTTTATGCTCCCTGGTGGGAATGCCAGATTGCTTTACGGCATTCATGACCCCAGCAAGAATAACGGCGCCGGTTCCCTGGATATCATCGTTAAAGCAGGTAAATCTGTGACGATACCGTTCAAGAGCTGGGAATGGGTTTTTGAAATCCTCAAATTGCACGATAATGCTGCGTAACGTATTAGCAAAGACAAAGGTGCCCAAATTTAAATTTTGCAAGGAGGGAGGAATTTTTCTCTTACCCAGGCCATTTCTCCGTCAGGGCGGTCATCAATTCATCCATAAATTCCAATTCTTGCTCGGGAGTCACCTTGTCTCGGCGACTACCCATATAAAGCGGATCTTCTCTCAACGCCTTATTGCTCGTTCCCAAATCTAGGGTTAGAGGTAGGGTGGCATCCGGCCTGACACCAGCGCAGGCAGTGTATAGGGCAAGTTTTCCGATGGGGATGCCCATTCCATTGATGCCAAGGTCTCCCAGCCCAAGAATTCTAGAGCCATCCGTGATCACAGTTATATCGACATGTGGCTGGGGCCAATTTTGAATGACAGCTGCAATGTTGCCTCTGTCTTCGTAACTGATATACATTCCTAAACAAAACGAGTGAGTCATGATGTCAAGAAACCAAAAAAAAGGGCTTGGAGACAGAAGGGAAAAGACTTCCTACCTTCAGGTTGCTGATATATTTCGGACCATCTCTGGCAAGCTTCACCCACGACGGGCGTGTATATCAGAGGGGTGAGTTCCTGTAGGGATGGGGTTAGCCATGCAATTCCTCCAACGTAGTCAAGTTGTAGCATTGTTTTGGTCTCTGTACCTTTAGATGGTCTACAACCAAACGGTAGAAAAGATGGACGTTATTCCTGCGGAGAGTGCTGAGGTAGAGGAACTTTTCGATGGAGGTTGATTTGAGGGCCAACTGCCTCAGACCTATTGAGTCAGTCAGCAAAATCGGCCTCAAGAACCCCCCTAACAGCGGAAGAGGCGCGCAAATCGTCCATACATCTAGTCTTTTGTGTCTCATAGCTCTCGACCCGGGGAGGCGTCAAGCCGTATGATCGAAGGTATTTGCGGATATAGCCAGGGTTTGCGGTGTCATAGGAGCTCTCTCTGTATATCGTATAGTGACCTCGAAGTTCACAAGTTAGCAAACGGAAAGAAGTTATTTCCACAAGACCAGGACATGCCAGAGTTGACAGAGCCTGTATCCAGCTCTCAACGGACAAAGACAAGGAGGAGGACTGGATAGGACGGGATAGAAACTTACGCAGGAGTAGCGTTGGCAGGGGCAGAAGAATGGACGCAGCTGCGTTGCTGGAAACGGGGGACGCCTTGACTCATGATGGGCAAGTTGGAGGCAGAAGAAGAGGAATTGGACGAAAGCAATCGATAGTGGACCAAGTTCCTTGGAGCATTCACAAAGACAGAGGTTGGAGCAGGAGGAGAGGAGAGGAGTGAGCAGCAAAAGTAACCGGAGTGCTTATTTATATGGCCAAACATCTGGCTTTGTATAAGGGGGAGAGGACGGGGTAACGGGACCCAGGGATTCTGCTACTCTTCAGACACGACCGGCGGGCACTACTATGATTACGAGAAAGCAGCAGCAGGAACCAACAACGACAACAACATCAACAACAACGACGGCGCAAGGTATACAGCCAGACAGTAATGCCTAGGTAAATCGCCGCCTGCTACAAGTGCTACGAGATAGCGCCTCCACACCCTCCCGACGAGCGCTCCAGCGACCTTCTAACTGCTCGCGCTAGCCCTTGATTCCGGGGATCAAATGCGCTGGAACCCTCTCGGGCCACGCCCAGCTCGGGCGATGTCGGGTTGGGGCAGGTCGCATCTCAAACAGCTGCCTGATTACATTCATTCAATTACGGTGTCTGAACCTTGGAATGCGCAACGAATGGCTGGTGCGGCGAGGAGCGCTTTTCTGACGCACCCGGCGGAGTCATCATCCATGCAGCTCCGGAGAGCGCTTTGATTTGCTTTGCTTTCATAGTTATGTATTTGAAATATCAATGAGTCAGCTTGGAAGTTCTAGAGTGTGCTTCCAGTGTTTCTTATTGTTTCTTATTGTATCTTATTTTATATCTCTCGTGCTCGATTTCCCAACATTTTAATTCTTCCCTGCTCTTGTTCCTGCTTATCCTTTTTTTGATGCCCTGGCCCCCTGAACCTTTTTTTTTTCTTTTCGTAATAATCCCTGACCGGACTGGGTTTATCTTAGCTCGGTAAACTGGCGGCTTCGGGAGAGCTGGGTATATTAGTCGCGCAACATCCTAGGCTAGAATCAAGCTAGGGTCAAAAGAATGTTCATCCATAAATTCGACCAACAAAAAAGGCTTGGGGCGAGATGAAACCGCGAGTTCGAGGATTGGAACTCGGCGCTGCGAACTTGTAACGCAATAATAATGCATTCGCATTCGCGGTGTATGGTATGTATGTACAGTACACCCTGACGTCAAGATGAAGCCGCACAGCGAAACACGACAGCTCTTGCCGAAGTCTCACGGCTTGAATAAAAACCAGCCCGTTTTGATGCGCTCGGGGTTGTCGATTATTATTATTCCCAACCCGGCGCAATGCCCCAAAAGTCCCCACGGCTTGATCGAGCCTATGAGCTTGCCTAGTCACATCAACCAACGTGGAAGCCTCGCTGCCCACCCCTTTTCTGATACATCCCGTATGAAGCTGTCGCTCTTGGAAACCCTTTCCCGAGTTCCAGTAGCAAATCCTGTTGCGTCTTGGTGTTTCCTTTTTCCTTTCGTCTCTTATTTTCCAAATTCCACCCTTTCATTTATTTTCTTTTTCCGACCCGGGGGTTTTTTTGCTGCAGGATAGCGGTATCACCCGATACTCTGTGTCAAAGCATGGTCAACTCCGATTGTAATTGGCGTGAAGCTGCCTCCTTCAAACAATTGCTTTTTTTCCCTGTCCGTTTTGCTTCTTTCTGCCCGCCGCGAAACGCGGCCCTCAACGGTCCATGGCGAAATCGGCTAGAACTTTGATGAGCAGGAATGCGCCACGCATTTCTGGGATGCAAGCGTGCATTTTCTTCCCCAACCACACTCAGCCCTGGATCCCCGCTGGGTCTCCACTTGGCGCGATGGAGCTTGTCGCCGCCAAGTCCTTCCAAAAGCGCTGCCCGGTAAGTGCTAAGCTCGGGCGAGGCCGTCTGGGGGAAGCTGAAGGGTGTTGAGCTAAGAAATCGCTAGCCTTGGGTTCCCCCTTGGGCGGGTGGCAGCAAAAATAATATCCAGCGCTTTCCCCGGATTTTCCTCGTTTTCTTCTTCTTCTCCCCGATTAGACAACACGGCACGAGGGCATGGAGTTTCTTTTTCGTAAATGTGGATGAGGCTGGTGAAGTCGGAGTCTCGCGTCTGAATATCACACATGCTTTCGGGGGCAGAATCGTTCCTTCGCGGTGGTTGGTGGTTGGAATTTTATAGCGGCTGGAAACAGAACAGGCGGGTTTTGGTAATCACACCCCTTGTCTGACTAATTCCACTTGGTTATTCATGTCCGGCAGAATAAGAATTACGAGAGTTTACAGACAGAGCACGTTATGAAAAAAATACAATTCGCAGTCCAGATCAATCATACAAGATTTCAGAAGATTGACAGGCAGGCCCAGTAATCGCATCCTTAGATGTCTAGTGTCAACTCTTCCTCTATCACAACTATGGCATCTAGAAGAGGATGTATGTATGTACGGTACTGTGTCCGGGTGGCATAGCTGTCGGGTCATACGCAGCGTATACAATGAAAAAGAGTACTAATATGTCTCCCCTCCCCTTGCACGCTCTAGAATTGGAGAGCGGAAAAGGAAGAAGATTTTTCAGAGTAATTTCAAAATATCGAGGATCGTACACATCCGTGCCATTTCTTTTCAACAATGATCATATAGTATGTATGTACTGTATGTACGTACATACTTCACACAGTGTAGATAGCAGGCTGAGCAGCTGTTGTCAATAATATCAGTCCCCGCCAGAGTCCCAGCTACCCCGGATTGACCGGGTAATATCTGGGCTAAATTTTCCGCCAGTGCTGATTTAGCTGCATAACTCGGTCAGCCACTGCCTTTTGTTTCCAATGTTGGGTAGCAGGCAAATAAATGCTCATGTGTGGCACGTGGAGGGAATGGTTGGGGAATGCTGGGTAGCTTTGTTGAATTTCAGACAACTGAGATCATTTGAACTGTGGACGCAAGTGAAAATGGCTGGAAATCTTCCCGTGATAGCGTACACCTGTGATACAGCGGACGATTGCGAGATATCTGTGATGACAAGCAAGGTGACCAAGCAACATCATTACCTTAGCCAGAGTGAGTAGAATTCGTAATCCAACAATGACTCCTGGCTGCTGAAAACATGCCTCTGGGTTTAGAGCCTATTCAAACGCAATTTCTCACTGCAACCATGGCGATAAAACCCACCATCAATGGCGCCAGGGGTGATGAACCCATTTGTATCTATGCACGCCATTGCGACGCCCCTCTAAGCGTTTGGATGCGTGTTTCTCCACGCTTTAAAACGAGGAATTGGACGCTTAGATGAACTTGCTGACTCCCATCCAGAATTCCCTGGTCAACGGCTACTTCTCTCCATCAGGACCAATCTTCTGCGAAGTGAAATGCTTCGGCGGCTAAGGCTGGCAGCTTGACCAGTCTCTCCCCCGCGCCTGGCCCCCAGAACATGATATCTACCCCGCAATGATAAGTTGCGCCGATAAGAGCGCGGAGACCCCGCCCCCGGAGAATGGGTAAGCATTGCGCTCCAACACCAACGAACGATGCTAGTATGGCTCTAGCCATGGCAGCTTGCTTTTAGGCAAAGGCTGTGAGAGAAGCTATATAGCTATTAGTTGAGTTGATAATTGTTATTCATGGGCTGTTGTCAGGAAGAGACAAAGTAAGGGGCTTGATTGGTACAGCACCACCGAGCAGTTACAGAATTATAGGCAAAAGAGTGTGAGAGATGTGAATTGCGGGGACTGGATACTCACGTTTGACACCATTCCTGCTTTATTGTAAGCTCACCTAATGAGAGTTCCCCCAGTAGAAGAAGCGAGCTATAAAATCGTGCACGGAGTATACATGTGAGGACAGGAAGGAAGAACGATAAGGGAGATTCGCGAGATGTTCTAGAACATGGCACGGGCTGACTGCCAAGACCAGTGAGCTCATCGTCACCAACCTCCCAGATACACGGCTTGCTGTTAAATCCTCCACGCTGATATGCCAACTTCAGCCATCACCACCTCCTCTTCCTCATACCCTCCCCTTGTGTTGAGAGGCAGGCTTCCAGAGTGGTTGTTTGGGTTGACCTAGTCCTTTGGCAGCTGTTACCGTCAGTTTCTCTCCCATTCCATACCGGCACCCTAACACTAGATACCCAGCCAGCGGCGATGTTCTCGTCATGCCGCAAATCGCGAAAGGCTACCAGTGGTGAAACCCAGCCTCTTCTCCCTCAACATCATGATTACAATGAAGATACGGCTTTGCAGCGTCAGCTGCACGAGAAATTGCGCACCTACCAGATGCTCAAGGCCGTCCGCAGCGGCTACATGCCCTCCACTGCCCAAGTCATCTCCCAACTCCGCGTTCTTCTTGTCTCTAGCCTCCTCAACCCGGAACCTCTTTCTGTTGGAAACACCACTCGGGGATTGATTACGGATGTTAAATTTTGTATTCATCTGCTCATCAATCTTCTACAAGAGAAGAATGGGGAAGATCAGCTCCAAAATGCCATTTGGCAGCTCGCCAAGTCGACGGTTGAAGTTGATACCGCAACTCTTGCTTCCAGGGGTGCAGTTGCGAAGGCACAGGCTGATACTACCGCCGGTATTCAATGATATTACTCAGAGTTTTTCTACTATATGACCATTGACAGATTCTGCTGATATCTCTTTCAATTCTAGCTCGTGAGAGTATTCGAACCGTTACCGGCCTCTTGCTAACCAATTCCGACTTCCGACGATTAGTCGACGATCTGGCTACAATTGGGCGGATGATATTTGCTGATACTGCGTCCGCATTGTCTTCCGCAGCTGCCCACGTTGCGGAAGAAGTGGAACCTTCCGATGCGGAAAGGGCTAACCTACAACTTGGCAACCCAGAGAGTAGTGGAGATCCTTCTTCGGGCGATTTAAGCCACAACCTGGAGCAGGTTTCCAGAAATTCTCTAAAGGCATTGGGCCAAACGAGCAAGGCTGCAGCCCAAAGCACGGAGGAGAATGTGTTCGGGCAGTACAAAAGCACATTACTCTATAGGATGAAGAAAACCGTCCAGAACTTACGCAAGCGGGATGACTATACAGCCTCTGTGTCGAGCATTACGAAACTGATTAAGCAGTATGGGATGATATACTCTCGTGCAATAGATGAAGCATCTGATGCTGCTGTGGAAGCAGTTGAAACGAACTCGGACCTCAAACAGGCAGTGCAAAACTTATGGAACTTGGCCGGTTCCTTTGGAGATCGCAAAGAATGGCAGCTTGTGGAAAGGAAATTCCATGAAGTGGTCAAGCACTCTGAAAGTGACCCAGAATTTGAATCACTGCTGAAAGAGATTGGGGATTCTATCCAGAGCCTCCTCACGGATCCTGGCTTTTTCGACTCAGCAGATGAGACGGTTGAACTCCTGAAGCAGAAGTCTAGTGGTATTGGCTCAGACTCCACTCTTCGTCAAGATATCGACGCATTTTTACAGCAATTGGGCCGTGCCCTATCATCAGTACTCCAAGACAACACTGTCTCCAAGCTGCTAACTTCCACTAAAAAGCTTGGAAACGACTTATCCCGTGCTTTCCACGACAGAGCCCCGGCAGTCTCTGAAGATGCTCTCAATGTACTTCTCCCCACCCTGATCCGCTCGATCCAGCATATACCAATTCCGAGACTAGAGATCTCTGTGCCGGAACTAGATTTGCTACTTGAGAACGTGGTGCTGGAACCAGGCAATACTTTCCGCTCCTCGTCTTTCTTTCCCTGGAGAGTTCTTGTCACGACCCGTAGTGATCTGGAGATCCGAAAAGCGCACTCCAAAGCTGCCCACACAACCGTGAAAAACGTCGTGACCATAACGATGAATGGCTTAAATATAAGCGCAAAAGAATTCGGCTACTGGATCCGCGTCCACTCCCCGTCATATATTTCTTCCTTCGGCGATGAAGGTATTGCCAGCTTCGCCCTTGACGAACGGGGGATCGACATCTCCCTCGACATTGAAATTGGACCTGATCGCATTGAGCGATTAGTTTCTCTGCTAGCTGTTCGCGTCCACATCCACAAGCTCGACTACACAGTGCGCAAAAGTACATGGTCCTTCATGTGGTGGATACTCAAGCCGTTCCTCAAACACATGATCCGCCGCGTTCTCGAGAAGAAGATCGCCGAGCGGATTGTTGCGGCCGCACATATCCTGAATCGAGAACTTGTGTTTGCCCGCGAGCGCCTGCGCGCCACACGAATTGCCAGTCCTCAGAATCTAGTTACCTTTGCACGAGCTATTCTAACGAGCCTGAGTCCCAAAATGGACCCGGATGTCTTTATGCGGGTCGGGTTCGATGCGCATCGTCAGGGCATTTTCAAGGATGTGTATACGCCTGCGAGCGTGATGAACATTTGGAACGTTGAGGGGCAGCAGGCCGGAGAAGCGGTTGAGGATGGAGATCAGAGTGGTGGCATTCATATGACTTGGAGGAATGATGTATTTGACGTTGTAGCTCCCTCATCTAGAACATTCCGCTGAGGCCCCTAGTTTGATTTGGCTTTTCTTCCTTTTCCATTCCAGATTTTGCCAATTCCATATCCCATCCGCCCTCTATTTTACACTTCTATTTTTTTTTCCTTTTCCGAGCCTACTTTCATCTCCACATATTATGTCAGGTACAGGTTCCACTGTACAACGATGGATTGTTTCCCCGCAGCCCACGACCCCAGCCTTAATATAGTTTTGCGAGGCCGTGACCTATTTTCGGTTTGAACCAAATCTGATGGACAAATATCTCATTTCTTCTTTCAAGGATTCATCCACATTTACCCATCAGCACAAAACTGGGTGGTACAAATACGATTCCATAGCCAGGAGGTAACTTAACTGCGCAGCCCGGATGTAGACACGCTCTACCCATTTGCATATTTATAGCACAGCCAGTACTAATTCAAAATTATCACGACCTCCCTACCTACTATGATTCCACCCTTGGACAACAATCATCTGAAACAACGTGCTGTACATTTTCCCTGCAATTTCCTAACCTCAACGCACGCACCCTTTTCAACACCCGCTCTTTAATATCACCATTCCAAGTTCCAAAACCAACCACCCTCCTTGCTCCGCACGGGATGGTATGCCCTGGGTAATTTTATATAATTCATTTCGCCATTCGTCCCAAACAGATAGCTATATCTACGATGAACCCTTCCTCAATTCAGAAGTAGCAACTTCCCGCAATTCTCGGCTACACGCTAGTTGCCCCAGGCACATAGGATCCTCTTCCCCCGAAGGCACCGCCCGCCAGGGCTTGCGGCAACCCAGCACTAGAACTTTAAATAGCTACCGCGACACGCGACACGCGACACGCTACACAGGAGCTTAAGCCACGGGAAAACGTTTTGAATATGGGAGGTGATGGCTGACATGTAATAATCCGCCAGACCCATGACAGTAGGGATCTGGAACATGCTTTCAAATTTGCTAAACGGTCAGTATTTTGGTGAGAAGGGGATGTAAGCTGGCCGTACAGTACATGTATCATGCACATTTCAGCGTCGTTGGCATTCCCGAACTGCTTAGTGACACGGTCCCGTCCCCAAGTTCCACACTAAATCTGTCAAAGCTTGTTCTATATGGTGGTGCTGGACCGCTCTGCCCCATAGGTGTCCTCATGCACGGAATGTGTCGACGTCCAAAATTGCCTAAAGTAGATATCTTCACGTGATCTAAAGCATGCAACGGAATTTTGATAATCCGACTTATCGCAAAGCTGCCACCAAACGATTAATTTCTGGCCTATCAAAGGTGGCATCAAGCTTAACTGCCAGATGTCAACAAATTCCCGTCATTCCTCTCTCCTCCCGCTCCCGTTTCTGTTTACCTACAACGCAGGAGAGTCACGGCTCATTTTTTTATTAAAAAAAAACACATATTTGCCCCCTTCTTTTCCGTGCAGCTCCGTCAGTCGTGGATACCCTTCTCGTTATTCCTGTATTTCTTATTCAATGGGCGCATCGAATCGGCCGATCTATGCCTGCGACGATTAACCACATCCCAGAGCTCTTACGACAGCGCGAACCTGATTCGCACACACGACATACCTGATTGGGATACTGGGCCATTCTTCTCAAATTTGAGACAGAGGGCTGATTTAGCCATGCTCGCGTTCCCCTTTCTTGTGGGGTTTTCGTTGCTCGTGCTCCTCCCCGTTGTGCTGTGCGCGGAGGACTACTATAAAATTTTGGGACTAGACAGATCCGCTTCTGATCGGGACATAAAAAGAGCGTATCGGACGTTGAGTAAAAAATTCCATCCTGATAAAAATCCGTATGTGCTTTATCCCTCCCCCCCCCCCCCCAGCTCCGTTCGAACATCCGTTTAGGATCATTTACTAATTTAGATATTGCTTTTTCACCTTGTAGAGGAAATGACTCTGCGCATCAAAAATTCGTTGATATAGCTGAGGCATATGATGTTTTATCGACGTCGTCGACAAGAAAAATTTACGATCAGTATGGACATGAAGGTCTAGAGCAGCAGAAACAAGGCGGAGGACGAACACATGACCCGTTCGATATTTTCTCTCGCTTTTTCGGAGGAGGTGGGCATTTTGGCCACTCTCCTGGCCAACGTCAGGGTCCTGATATGGAAGTCCGCCTCTCAATTCCTCTCAGGGATTTCTACAACGGTAGAGAGGCGACTTTTGAAGTTGAAAAACAACAGATCTGCGAGTCTTGCGAAGGAACTGGGTCTGCTGATCGGAAGGTCGAGACTTGCCAGCAGTGCGGCGGTAGGGGAGCGGTGATTAAGAAACACATGTTGGCACCTGGGATTTTCCAGCAGGTCCAAATGCACTGCGATAAGTGTGGCGGGCAAGGGAAGAAAATACGGCGCCCATGTCCTGTATGCCAAGGGCAACGCGTGGTGAAGAATTCCGTCCCAATGTCAGCCACCATAGAACGCGGAATGCCCAAGGGGGCTAGGATATCATTTGAAAACGAGGCAGATGAGAGCCCCGACTGGGTTGCTGGCGATCTGGTTATCACCCTGGACGAGAAGCCGCCCGCGATTTTCGAAGACGAGAAGGACCGGACTGATGGCACGTTCTTCCGGCGGAGAGATAATGACCTGTTTTGGAGAGAAGTGCTTAGCCTCCGAGAAGCATGGATGGGCGACTGGACGCGCAACATCACACATCTGGACGGACATGTTGTACAGCTCCATCGGAAACGCGGGGAGGTGGTCCAACCCTTTTCCGTTGAAACTATTAAAGGTGAAGGCATGCCAATCTGGCACGGTGGCCATATGCACGACCATGACGGCGGCGATGAATTCGGCGACTTATACGTCGAATATACGGTTGTGCTTCCAGACCAGATGGAGAAAGGGATGGAAGATGACTTCTTTGCGCTCTGGGAAAAGTGGCGCAAAAAAAACGGCGTGAGTCTAGATAAAGACAGCGGCAGGCCCACCAAATCTCATCATAAAGATGAATTGTAATATAACCATTTGTATATAAGATTCGCCATTTTTTATTTATTTTGGCAGCTTAATTCCCCCATGGTATTTATCCATATTTTTCTTTTCTGAACCACGCTTTGTCTATTTTTTGTCCTTAATATAAGCATGGTTGTGTTCAAGGGCTAGACAAGTGATAGAGATATAAAAGCAGCAAAACAGTCACGATTTTTATATGAGTTCAAAATAGACACTATTAATTTAATATCTTAGGAAACCCTCAATCAGGCTTGAGATCATCGATGGCTCTCCTGATTTCACTCCTTACATCCAGTATTTTCGAAGGACATTTCAAGGCTAAGCGCTCTAATATTGGACTCTGGCGGCCATCGCGCTCATGATCCAGAACAATGCATATTATTCTCTGATACTGCGCGATTATCCCCCCACCAGGACCCTTATTCGACTACTATGGTGTCATCACCCAAGATGAAAATTTTTGAATGAACACCCTTCCTCTCAGAAAAGCTACAGCTGCAATGGTTCTGCCCATTACTACAATTTGCTATGAGAGAATCTACCTTTTGGTCCACATGTACAGTACGTTAATACAGCTAAAGTACAAATTTGATCATGATGGATGGCCGCTGAGAAAAACGCGTGCTACGCCAAGTAAATATGTGTTTCGCCATTATTAATTAGTCGAGTCTGGTGTAACTAAGTTAGCTGATGATCTTGGGATGTAACTATCTCCAGGGATTAAGTTGCGGCAGAACACTATTTTTAGAATCTTGAAACGACGACACTTCCGCCCCCATTCCACCTCTCTCGTCCTGCCAGAGTCAATAGCACCTGATTCTGCACGGTAAAAGCTGTTCCATTTTTATCCTGTCAACAGAAAGCTCTCGTATGATACTGTGGAGGCACTAACTTTGCCATATCAGGCAATATAGCCCGCTGGCGCACTTGTGATTGGCACAGGCAGACAAGCTTCAGTCAACCCAGCAATGGGCGATTTGAATTTTCTAAAGATATTTCTTGCAGCTGCTGCGTGGAAGAATGCTCTCATTGAATATAAAAAAGAGTTAAATCTCGTAAACAATGTGTTGCATAGCTAGCCCGTTGAGGGCCTTTGATTGATGACCGTTTGATCTCGAGGGTGTTACCAATTCAACGCAAATCAGATTTAAGATGCTTAAAGATGTCCCCAGCATCTTCTGATCATGACCGTCTACTGGGACCAGGGCTCGAGTAAGCAACATCCCTAACGTTTTTGGCCAAAGAATTCGTTGAATTCCGGCCATGTACGGCGTAAGTCAGCAATTAGCAGTGTATCTTGTTTATTAACTACGCCACCAGGCTACATTTTATCACAAATGCCGACTCTCAAGCAACGAACAAAAAGGCATTCAGTCACGTCCAGCCCAAGAGCTACAAACTACGCCGGTTTCCTCTCCGAGCGGCTGCCGTGATTGTGGGTCCAGTGGTGGTCCTGGCCTACTACGGTTTTATCTGGCGCTTGGTTGTGACCAGGGCGGATGAAGTGCTCAAACTTGGCATGCCAAACGAGCTTTGGATATACTACTGCTGGTTCGTTGTCGGCGTATTTGGCCTGAACTTTTCAAAGTATGGCCTACTCGGTATCGAAGCGAGCATGCTACATGATCGCAACTGGCAGGTTAAAAGTGCCATGAAGCTATTGATGCATTGTGACAGCGCTTGGAGCGGACCAGGCGGCTGGCTTAAATGCGCCAGTGCATCGTTATGGCAGAAGAGGAATGTTGCAGGGCGGATGTGGTACACACTGGCTGTCCTCAGTCTGTTTCCCTTCGTTGCCCTCCCACTGTCGGGATTGACCATGGAGCCAGTCAACGGCTATATCGCATCACACGAGCCCCCGCTGGCCATCGGACACAAGCCAAACAATTTCCATCGCAGGCCTGAAGAATCAAGGGCAACCCTGTTCTGGAGAACCGGCCAGTCTCCAACCATCCCGGGGATAGGTATACTATATACTGCACCTCATGTGCAACGGAATTCCATTCCCTATCTCCGGGACGTGCCGAATTCCCTGCCTTCGAATATTTCCGAAAGCAACCCAGAGTTTTTCCTTGCACCACAGGCGAATGTACCTATAAGCGGGAGAGTATGGGGTTTGCTCATAGGGTGCAACTGCTCCATTGTCAAGTCATTTTCCGAGTTCGCAATCCTGACCCAAAGGCCAGCTATCAACTTTAATGAAAGTAGCTCGCTGGAGAACTTACGGCTCAATTCTTCCGCAGTTAGTGACGAAATAATAATCGCTGCCAATTCAAATGCCAACTTGGTAGCTCATGCTCAGATAGGCTACAATTTTTCAGGGGTATACGGGCACGTTGGTTGGGCTGCTTCTGCGCCTACACCAGCCCTTTTTGAGTACGCTCTCTGGCAGGGGTATATGGATATGGGATTTACTCTTCTCCGTGAACAAGTCAATTTCAGCACGGCCATTGATTCACCCATGGCCGGTGTCAATGGGCCCTACTTTCGAGCCGAGAACGGCACCTTCTATTTCAACCAAACTTTTTACGGCAACCAACCCGACGAAAACGGTACCGTCAGCTCAGAGCCTGTGTACCGGTCGACCGCCGTAAGCCACGTCGCCCCTCCCATCGGAGTCCGCTGTATTCGGGACTCAAAGCTTGGCTATGCCGACGTCGATCGAAAGGGCTCCTTCCACTCATTCACAGAGAGTCCCCCTCCCTGGGTTGATTCCCATGAGAGTGGTGACCAGTGGGGTTTTGGCTCCATCGGCCACGATATCGCTGGCAAATTTACCGAGCTCCTGACCTCCACGAATTCTCCCCCGCCACTGCGCTTCACTCACGGGTTGTACTTCCCTAGTTATATCCAGGCGGAGACTCTTTACCAGTCAATCATGCTCGCGCATGCCTGGGACGCCTTGGAATTAATGTATGACAGCAGCTACACGTTTCAAACTGCTTATATTTTAGCCAACGCAACCGGCTCGCGAGCTAGCACGGTGATGGGCCCTGGTGTCATCCCGCCTATATATGTGGGGATTCTACTCGCCCTATGGACCATGGGTTCCGTCATACTTGGCTGCGGATATGGACTTCGTCGCCGCTGGTCTGAGAGGCTGGATGGGTATAGCATGTTCCGATTCGGAGCGGATTTTGCGCGCGAGATCCAAAACGACCCTGAATTTGCGTGTGCTGCAGACTTTGAGGAATGTCAGGCATTGTGGAAACTGCCTGGCTTGGTGGGTGATGCCGAGCCGGAGAGGGAGATTGGGCATATTTCGCTGGTGAAACGGGGGAATGAGCCGAACAAGGGGAAAAGATATCATTAGCATTATTATTACTACATATTAGTTACCTCTGACAGAGGAGTTCTTTTTTTAACTTGGTATCACAAATCGAATTGGATGACATGAAATTTAATTGCATCTCAATTCTGGCCTGGAAGCAGATACGAAATACGGCGAAACAGAATTTTAGCGCAGGGCTAGTTAAATAGTGCCATGCTAGAATCAAGCTCCCACTGTGGATATTTTCTCTCCACTTTCTAATTTTTGGTGCCGTTGCAGATAGTGATTCTTCCTCCACAGCTCTTGGGATCGACTTACTAAGGCGGGAACGGGCTGCTAACTTGGCTGACCAGACGGCGCACTTTCATGAGAAAAGTTCTCCTTATTTCTCTGATAGCGAACTGTCTATTCATTTGTATGAGATCCTTTGGCTGACAGCCTGCCCCTTGAGTACTTCGCCCTCACATCACATTGGGCAAGATTGCCGAAGAGGGATATGGTGCGATGACAGGCATTGACAGCTAAACCTGGTGGCCAAGCGTGGAACCTTCTGCCGACTCTCAAATGATACCTGTAACACGATTGGGGGCCAAGGGAAACCAGCGCAGTACTCAGGGATCGCCGTCTTCAGGGGGTGGAAGTCCGAATTCCCCATGGGAAAAACTTGCATTCCGGGCCAGTGCTTCGAATTCCTCAACCCTCAGGGGCTTCGGAGTCCAAGGTTTAAGCTTATCCACGCCACAGACGAATCCAGAGCCAGGGGATTCGCTGGACTGCCCACACCACCACGCCTTAGCGGCCTGGCGACGGATATCTTATATTATAGGGCAAGCGCACCCTTCGATCAACGATGTGAAAGTGCAGTATTTCCCGTCACACTTACGCTCTTCGCACAAGGGGACCTCCATGAAGATCTCGAGGGCAAACTGGGGCAGCCAAGGGAGCAAGAGTCTTGAGCGACCAAACGCCATGTGCGCCGAACGGTTGCCTCCTCATTAATGATGGCTTGGACGGACAGGGTATCGTCTTGCAAATTTCGACACTCAATCAAGCATAATGCTAGCCACTTCGTGCCCGCCGCCTGTCAAGACGCATGATTGAACAATATATCACGGCTTGGTGGGCCAGGGATCTCACGTCATCCACACCAAGGCTGATCAGCCCTTGGATCATCTTACTCACTCGCCCTATACATAGTGCTATGGGGACTGGCCGATCTCACCCTCGCCGCCTTACTATGTATGGCGTTTTCCTTTTCCGGCAGATCATGGTTTGTATATGCTCGCGAAGTCTTGTCTCTGGCCGGTGGAACTTTTAACACCCTTCAGCGGTTATTGTTTCTTTTCGCTGCTGTGCCATCTGCCACGGAGAGGATCTGTAAACCTCCCTCTCTCCCACTTCTGCACATTTCCCTCGGCTTCCAGAATCACATAGGACGCGTTTCCTTACCATTTACACATCTACATAGATCTGCTTGGCAATAATGAGGTTGTCGTGGTCTACCATCCGAGCTGTTCTGATTTTTACAGCATGCGCTGTCGATGTCGTCGCTGCAACTAGTCACACTTGCCCCCGTCCCCTTTGTTCAACGTGCCTAACTCCAGAGGAGGTGCGTGCCGTAGGTATAGGTTTTGACCTATCCTCATCTTACGGGTATGTTTTCCCACACGGGACTTTTGATTATGAAATGCATATTGAAATGGCATTCGCTCTTGCAGAACGGCGGTTATTCGATACCACGATGGCTCAGAAGTCAATGTAGCCAAAGTTGATGCCTCCAAGGCGTACACGACTCTCATGAAACAACTTTCAGAGAGCCGACGTGGAGCGCTCCCAACCCGCTTTGAACCGGTATGGCACGAAGCAGGCCATCTCGGGGACACATCGCAGAGACGACTTCAAGCGTCGCCAGATTATGACTTCGATATCAGCGCCATCTCTGTTTTCGTCGCTGAACTCAAAGCCAAAACTGAGGCACTCCTAGGCCACTCGATAAGCTCCGTGGCCGTCTCGTCACCAGATTACATCCAGTTATCGTCCAGTGAGATTTCTCAAGCCATCGACCCCCTAGGACTGAAAAACCTCGCTAGCCAACACGAACTATCCCTATCCTCCTTAGAATACGCAGGATACTCATCCGGTTTCCTCCCCATACCCACAACCCTGGATCCTTGCGAGAAGATCACAGAAAATCGAACGGAAACCATCCTGCACCTTGATTACACAGAAACCACCCTCAGCGGATCAATTAGCAACCTCCAAGACACGACTTTGCATCACACCGAGAACGTATTCGCCGACTGGCACCTGGGCCTATCCAAGAAACCAGGATTCATCGAAGAGGAAGCATACTGGGACCTCCTCTGGCGCCGCATAAACGCCCAGGTCCAGGAATCCGACCAAAAAATCACCAAGCTCATTATAACAGGCGATGCCGCGCTCCCCAGCAACTCGAGATTTCTCAAAGAGGTTCGAGATGCTCTGCGCAGGTTTGTGGAGCCAGCTGCCCTGCATGTGCTGGATGACAATCCGGACCCGGTTTTCATGGCTGCGAAGGGTGCAGCGGAGTTCGCGAAGAGAACACAGGAGAGCCCTAGAGATTGTGTTGAGAGTGAGAGGTGTCGGAGTTTGAGGTAGAAAAGATTGGGGATTTCTTTCCACTCAGGGGCGGTCTGCGATAATGAAATATGGGAGCCAGATTTCTTCCCTCAATATTGGCGTTTTTTATTATTTATATCTGGGCTGTACAAACGGGAAACAAAAACTTTTTATCTATCATAGGAGTTCGGTGTGTAGCTATAGTTTATAACTGAATCTAGCGAATTTGGTGTTACTGGGGCAGGAGTACGAGGCTCCTAAGGGATAGTTCCCATAATCTAAATCCTCTCGAAAAAAACGTTACGGGTTCATCATGGTAAAGAAGCTTTGAAGACATTCATTTCTTCAATAATTCACCTTGAATAACAATGATATGTAGAAGAGAATATATCATACTTAAAAAAAGTACCAAATTTAAACCTTAGTTGAAAAAATCATACAGAATTTTAGTTGATTCTCTGTTTTTCTATATCGCTAATAAGTTCATAATCTATTCAATATAAATTCTTCTTCACATATATGTATTTCAAGCTTCTACAACATCTGAGTTGAACTGTTGAAAACATTCATGTTTTTCAACAAATATTTCTCCAGGCATTCATTCACGCTAAGGGCGGGCGCTTGGCCCAGCTGTAAATTAAGGGCTGTACATACATTTCCTCATTTGGAAAGCCAATGCGCTATATCCGACTCGGCACGGGCGGAGATAGGAGGTAGAATGCAGTGCCAAAATCCTACCGCCGAAATCTCTCAGAAGTGATTGAAGGAATGATAGAACGTTTATCTCCATTTTCCAGCCGCAGCTGAACAAAAAAGCAAGGCACTACTGATTTTTCGCGGCCTTTTTTGAATGAAAGGATTTAATTTTCTAATTTTCAGCTCTTCATTTTTTTAATCATATTAAATTATTTACTACAGACAATACCATTACGAGCGACAGGAGAGATAGATAAAAAGGTGGAAAACTAAAAATTAAGAACAAGAGAAGCAAGGAAAACCCGTCCCACCGCGACGATTCATGACGCCGAAAGAAACAGACAGATATTTTGCCCTTCAGTGACCTTTTGTTTGTCGCGCAGCACACACACACACAAAACACCAGTGCACCAAATAGAAAGCCCACAGGGCGCAAACCCGCATAAAAGCACAGAAGCCTCCCAAATCTCATAGCCAGTAGAGAGATTCCGAGTCCCACCAATATGTAAAAACCGAACGCCTCTCATTCAGGAGCTACCGCACTGCTGCCCATATTTTCTGCGGTTATTAAAAGCGAAATCAATCCTCTTTCCGTGCCTGGTTAGGTCGTACATTAACTCCTTAAGGAAAATCCAATAGTAGTAGTAGGAACCGATTAAATATACTATCTGCCGGAAGGACTCAACGGCAACGTGTCATTCTTCAAGCCCAGGCTTGAGATCCGACTCTTCCGCCTGGCTTTCAGCCTGTGCTCAGTATCCATGAGCTTATTCTGAACCCACATGCGGACATCGTGCTGGGTTTTGATAGGAGCCGAATTGAGCAATTCCGTCAGCGCGAGCTTCACCTGCTGGTCCACGTCGTTGGATTTGTCGCTGTTCGTGGCATCGAAGATAGGGTCGGTTGATAGGAGAGATAGCGAGGATGCCGGAGGGGTGGAGGAGTAGCGAATTGAGGGCTGAGTCGGATAGGAGAGTGTGCGGGAGGGAGAGGGGTAGCGGCTTGGTGGCTGTGTGATGGAGTGTGCGGAGGTAGGCTGGGCCTGGGCCTTGAGCTTGTTTGGTGAGAGTGCCGTATGCATGTTTGGGTTTTCGATTTTTGGTGTTGCAGCTGTTCACATAGGAGCTTCGAGTTGCCAGTGACGACAAGACACGGGGGGGAGGGGAGAAATTTAACGAGCGAAAGCTTTCAGAATAGGAGGGGGTTTGGAGCGATCGTCTTGATTTTAAGATCCCCAAGCTGGCAGCTTGGGTTATTGTGTTAGGTGCTCAAGCGCACGGCTTTATTGCAAGCTCATCTGGCTTGTAGGGGTGATTGTTTGAGTTGAGGGGTTGATAATAATGCATCCAACGCTGCTGAGATGGTAATCGCCGGTAGTTGAGCGCAGTCCCTGCCTTATATCAACTCGCTGGGGCTCTTCATCAGTGATGATGATGATGCAATGAGGCCGAAATTGAGTTGGATCCACTCTTGGCGGCAAAAGTCTAAATGGGCCTGGAACGTCACGTCCAAAATGTTTTTCGCTGGTTGACATTCAAGCTTTCTTCACCCAGCGGAAAAAAGGCATTGCAATTGCCGCAGTGGCGCAAGATGGGACGCGTTCGAGTTCTACCTATTGTTTTAATTCCCCTTCGAAGTCTTCCACCCTGCTGCTACATATCCCTTCAGTTATCGTGCCACCGTTGAGGCCAGGGAAGATCGTAATCTGCCAATTGGCCGATATATGGCTGGCGTCATCAATGTTTCGCCTGGTTAAAAATTATGGAGACGTGGGCGGGCCTCTGTTTCTAGTCGCAAATCCCAATACAAACTGCTCCAGCATGAGCCGTGTTCATGTCCACTATTATCCATCCCGCAGAAACGCGCGGATTTGTGGTGCCTCTTTGATGATGCAACTAGTTGAATAGTACGGGTTCTCGTCTCTAGATTACAGCTCGTTCGCTAAAAATTAAGTTGTGCGTAATTTGCCATGTGGTGGCTTCTGTCCCCCTGTTTCTTCTCCTGTGGAAGCACTGGCAGATCTTCAGAGCTTCGAGAAAGAGCTTGAGAAAAGAAGCTCATTTCCAGCAAGGTTGATGGATAGCCAGGAGAACCTGTAATTTCTAGGAGAATCGGCAGTGTTGAGGGGCAAATCGATACCGATGACGCTTATTACCATCCCGCTGGATTGATTCCGGCTTTAACCAGGAGGATGGCCCTCGACTTTTGTCGAACAACAGATACCTACCCTCATCAAGAAAGGAAAACGACGGTAAGGACGAGAATTAGCCGGGAATCCGAAAAGACGTCTCCTTGAAATCAATCTTGGATTGTACAGGGGAACGCCACGTTTAATCTGTTTGGCGCAACCACAAAGCATTTTACATGCGAGGGGTTCGCGCAACCAATGAGAACGCCCGCAATTCGGTCATAAAATTTGTTCTTCAGGTAAAAAGCCCAGTTTTGCATAGCTGCCTCCACCCAATTGAACCAATGGTTAGATTCTCAGCGCTGAGGTGTACCTAGGTACTGTCCATACATGTACCTATTAATAGGAGACGTTTCCAGAACCCTCCGACGAGTGGCGCGTAGCAGTGGTAGGGTCATAGAAGTCAGACGGTGACCCCTTGAGCTTGAGCAAAGAAGCACCCAGTTCAACAGGATCCATACTCCCCTGACAGGTTCTGACGGGTTCTGATGTATTTTTATTTTATTTTTGTTCTTCACTTTTATGCGGGCTGAATCGATCAGAAGAGGATGAATGGAGAAGGGCTGCGGGGCTTGGACAGCCAATAACCTTGAACGAACGGCCTAAGGCAGAACAGAGTCCATGGCCCTCTCAACTGATAATCCTGCTTGGACATGCAAAACAACTTCGGGAACTTTCGATGTTGTATAGAAAGATAATTATTTATCCGGATGCGAAGAAGAGACGAAACTGCTAAAACGGGATCCGCGCCGAGAGTTTTTCCGGTGGATATTATGTAATCGAGTGTTTCGGTGCAAACAGCGCAAACGGTGTAAATTGTGCAAACAGTCGAGAGAACCCATTGACAATTTTTCGAAGCTTGGGCGGTGTTCGTAGAAACGTCGTCGATGATATAAATCTCATATTCGCAACAATCCTTTATTGTTTGACCGAAGACCGGGCCAAAGTGCAGTATTTTTTAGGAGTGATTTTACCATCCCGGTAATTTAGTTTTCTCAAACAATCCGTCAACATGGTTCGAAAGCTCAAGCATCACGAACAGAAGTATGTTTTTGCGCCGAGAAAGATACCCATTCCTTCAAAAAAAAAAAAAAAAAAAAAAACATAGGATATAAAAAAGGACAAAGTCCCTAACGCTCAAAAACCCATAATTCTAGACTTCTCCGCAAGGTAGATCTTCACACCTACAAATCCGACGCTGGACATCGTGAAGCCTCCATCCGACAACGTTACCACCTCCAGCATCCGCTCGATTATCAAAAATACAACTCCCTCTGCGGCTCCCTGCGACAACTGGCGCATAAGCTCTCCGCCCTAGATCCAGAAGATCCATTTCGGAAGGACATCGAAAGCCAGATGCTGGAGAAATTATGGGCGACGGGCATTTTGAAACAGACTCGCGAGCAGGGGGGGGGCTTGAGTAGGGTTGAGAGGGAGGTTACAGTTAGTGCGTTCGCGAGGAGGAGATTGGGCGTTGTGATGGTGCGGATGGGGATGGTGGAGAATGTCCCTACGGTACGCTCCTTTTCTCCCTCCTGACGCTCCCCCTTTATATTTCAGTGTTTATCTGTTTGGCGGACACTCCTAGGGAGCTAGCGTTGGAGCCGCCTGCCAGTTTTGTCTTGGATATGGATTGTTACATTCAAATATTGGACATGAGCTAACTTTCCTATTCGTATTCGTTTTTTAGGCCGTGAAATTCATTGAACAGGGTCATGTCCGTGTCGGTACAGAGGTTGTCACGGACCCCGCGTTCCTCGTGAACAGAAACCTTGAAGACTTTGTTACTTGGGTTGATTCGAGCAAGATCAAGAGAAATATCTTGCAGTACCGTGAGAAACTGGACGATTTCGATCTGCTATAACCGGTCTCGCCTTCAAGGCTGGTGTGAACCCGGGAACAGAGCGGGTCGGTTTGCATCTGTTTCACATTTTCCTGGCGTGTTGGGGATTGGTATATTGGTAAAAGCTTTCATTGTTAATCGGGTTCGATCTGGGTTCCTCCGGGTTAGGATACCGCCGAACTTCTGCACGTTGTCCCTTTCTACCGTTTTTGTTGGGAGTTTTCATATACCCTCACTGGTTTTATGCATGGCTTATGAGTTCAATGTCCATGGACATGTACTGTACATACAATATATATACATGTCTTTTGTTTTGTCATGTTTTAATTCATTTAGAGGAAATAAAGGTGGCAATTGGGAATATTAGGCTATCAAATGGTAATAAATAAATTATATAGATACACATGTCCACACGCAGGCTGCTGTACTTGAGCGTAGACAAACGGAGGAGCTCCGCATCCTTCCCCTGCACAACTGATAATTATACGGAGTGTATGATTGTAGCTCTTGTCACACCAACTATATGTGAGACAACCACGTGTCTCGTGTAAACGCTCTTACCACTATATAATCGCCCACTTAGCTAGCGATTCTTAATCGAACAAGCTTTTCACCTCTCACACTATAGCTGTACAAGCGGGGTGGCTGTTTGTGCGGTTCCTGCCGCTATATCCATATCAGCAGAGCGGTACAGCCTGTTTTGGCATGATAAACCAGACGAATTCTCGGCTACTATTCACTTTATTTTCCTCGCGCTCTATGCCTGTAACAGCAAGCTAAGATGGCCTGCTAGGAAGATGAAAAATTACCCGCGATCTTCTCGGCAGTTCAGCCAACTAGAGCTCCAATTACATCAATATGATCGTCGCGGGTAGCGCGCGGGTCATTGCTGTGTAAGCGCGCAATGTTCGACCACCAAATTTTTGTTGTAACAGAACATCAGCTCTGTGGAACTATGGAACTATGGAAACCAGTGCATCTGTCAAAGCGGTGTACCCATCCACCTCCATTCTTTCATGGTTACATTTATTTCCCCAATTTGACAAAGCCCCCGAGAGTCCTTGTTCTTTTGTGAGTACTGCAAAAAGCAATCGGTGGGCACAGGGGAACAAGAACTCGGCGTTCCAGTCCCTGCAGTATTCTTCATCTATGTTCTCTGTACTAGTTCTCCTAGACCTATCAGGCAGTCTTTCAATAGCTCCATTCGCAAGCGGGATTGACCGTGAAAGGCGGCAGTCATGATCAAACTGCATGATTCGGGATTATTTTACTTTTTGTTGACGTTTTCCTATGTTCCCTTATGCTGATGGCTTCAAAATATGTGAAGCTCTCTATATCCGGAAGATCCCAATCTGAAACGTCAACAGACTGAAATTCTTCTATGTTATTGCCATTCTCACTTTTAATCCGGCACTTCCCAAGGGGATTGAAGGCCCGTTCCCACTCCCCCTCCACTTACGGCTTTTCGCGTCAGAACACAAAAATCCGGTGGGACTTGGATTTTCATATATCCTATCATTATCTCGCTACGCCTTGTGGATATACGGATAAACATTATGGACACATGCGAGCAGAGCGAACCATTTGTTGAACTAGACAACCATCTTGTCTTCGATCATACAAAACTGAGTCTGTGACAAGATGATGATAAGCATTCCTATACTAGAGCCCGATGGCGAGCCTCACAACTTTCGGAAATTGACCCCGGTAAACTAGCGCTCGACAAAATCTCTACATAAAGTGGTTCGTCATTACACTCTCGCCCCCGACTCTTTACCTCCGAACGTCTACATCAAAACGGCTTAGGCATATAAGTTACGGTACTGACTACGCAGCGCGGGAAAAACCAAATTCTTTGACCTCTTAATGATAACGGGGATGTTTGATGGCAAGGGATGATGATGGAGTCCAAGGGAAATACTTGATTGATGAAATACTAAATTCAAATCATTGACACTTCGCGATAACTCAAACTCCCCCAGGGAGTACCACCACCGCCGCCGCCGCCGACACCAAACCCATCAACGCAAAATTTAGGCAGCGGTCCCTTTGTCCTCCTTGTCCTCCTTGTCCTTGTCCTCTTTGGAATCCTTGGGGTCTTTGGAGCTTTTGGAGCCTTTTTTATCGACAACCCTTCTTCCTCCTCCCTCCTTTTTATTCCAATCCTGTGAGTCCGGGCAACTTCCTTTTCCACAGTCGTCCACCTCGTACCAACTGGCTCCGCCTCCTTTTGGCTTTACCAGGTACAAGATACACTCGTCTACGGGTAGTTCAAACACACAGGAGACCATCTTCCCAGTCAGCAGAATCGCCAACGACAGTGGACGATCTTGATATAGTATGTGTTTGATGAAAGAAGTTTAATGTATATTTCCCGACTCGTTGACTTGCTCAAGCAGTTTCAATATGAGCAAATACTACCGCTGAAGACTGAGGACAATAGCGAAGAGATATGGTAAGATTAGGGCTTGTATGCTCGCTTCTTTAGGAGAGTCTGCGACGTAGGTATGTTGAAAAGATTTTCTGATAGTCAAACAGGTGTGAGAAGGTGATAATTGTATCTCGGTTATCAGAAAAGTCTGAAGGGAAAAATAGTAGAGGAGGGAAAGAAGGGGGAGAAAGAGAAGAGATTCGCAATACATTTATATACTGCTGTAGTTCAAGTGACATTATTACAATTTGAAGTCACTGAGAAACCTGAAGAGAGATCTTCCTGCAAAATTCATATCTCTGTTCTAGGTCACAGTAAATGGAATGATCTAAAATGTAAAAACTCAGTGAAGATATGTAACAAATGACTCAAGTGGTGCATTTTTCATTCTTCTTTGTCTTCATCTTCCTCTCCATGCGGAATCTTCCATATCAAGTAGTGCTCAAGACAATCACATATTTTTAACACATTTGTATAACAACTTTTTATATCCACAGCAACTAAATGAGGAATGAATTCAATCATATGAACAGAGCTGAGAAGCTCAGCACTTCAAGGTTATATCCGATCGGCCACGAGCGGCAGGGCAGCCGCTCGGGACAGCCCTATGAAGTTAACCATGGCCCCGAGATCCACTCGAATTTCTCTATCCCGAATTGCCACGTTTGGTGGTGTCATCTACGAGATTCGAGATTGCACGATCCTTGGCATTTCAGATGCCAGTGGATGATTATTATATTCTTGCATATACGAATCTGTGAAATCCCTATCAAATGGATTTTGCAACAACTGCTCGCAACAGTTATCAGATGCATTTATAAAAGCTCATTGGTGATTTCAATTGCCAATGTCCCCGGAGAAAAACCGCGCTAGCAGCAAGGGTGGGGCCGGGTGGCTTACGCCGGCAAATTCTAAATATGACATTGTGTGCGGTGCAGCTCACTACACTGTACAGATTACATACATCGAATAATCATTTGGTGCGAGCAGCGGTTGCAAAATCCATCTATTAGAACCTTCATCTCATTGATAAGCATACTGTAGCAAGTTCAATGGATCTAGCTCCTAGCTACGCCTATCTAGCAGCATTTCTTCTTATTCGTCCCGGCTCAGCACTACACACTACGCATGATAATCAGTGAAGAGAATAGTAAATGAAAATGTTTGATTCTGCTCATACAGTATAGAATATGCTGTATAAGAAGGAGAATCACAATTTGACTCTCTGCTCAGTATTTTTCAACTGTTTTTTGAGTATTAAGAGAGTTGTGCGGAGATACAATGAAGATTGAAAGAAAGAGTGAAGTTTTAAGCCAAGGCAAACTGATGGTCAATAATAATAATTACAGAGCTGGAATAATACAGATATCAATTATTCAGCCAGAAGTCTTGCCTCCTGTGCACTTTTCATCATCATCATCATCATCATCATCACCACCACCACACTACACATATCATTATTTAATGAACCGCGAAAAGAGCCAACAAATACATGAGAGAGACCACACAAGAAAAAACAAAAAAGCTCACTTTTTCTCAAGTCTCTCATCGAGAGCCCCAATGAGAGCCGCAACATTTATCTACCACTTGCAGAAGTTGACATTTATGCTCTTTCCTTTAAAGGTCCAGGAGCCACCATTTTTGGATTGATAGCATTGGTCTAGAACTTGCTTGCCAGCACTGTAACATTCTGACGGATTTGCAAAGGGTCCAAGATGTCCTACCCAAACCGTTTGTCCCATATAATTGTATGTTGTGAATGGTTTGCTTGCTTGATTAAAGTAATTCGCGCAGTAGTAGCTGAGGGCATTTACTACTGCAATTGGAGTTGCACATGAGGAACCCCCTGATTGAAAGTAGCATTCGGCCGCGAGTGCGTTGGAACCAAAGCTGAGCAGAACGATAAACGCTGGGACGGAGAAGCGCATGATTGCGATTGATGTATGTACAGTACTTTAGCTTATTGTTGTCCTGGATCTTCTGTGCTAATATGCAAGGGGCTTTCTTTTGTGTCTTCAAGCAACCCGGTGTGTTAGCGAAGCCATGAGCGGATCAGCTTCAAGAACCAGATATATAATTTTGATGGGTTGCGCGTTGCGTACTCACCAGAAACAGCTTTTCGGGGCGTTGGGATAGATATAGCGATGGATCGGAGCGCTTGATGATAAGGGCATTTCTGGGATGCGAGGCCAAGGCGGCTTAATTTATGATCCGGGCCTGCGGCAACTCGTCACCAACGCCTTTGCCTTTTCCAAATAATCTCAGGGAGACCAGGCTCAAAAGCTCAGCTGGTACGCCTCAGTCGGCGGCGAGGCAAGTAATTCGGATCTAAGGCGCGTACCTAACAATAGGGAGGGAGGGAGAATATCCTGGTTCCGAGAAAGTAATTCTTACCGCATACCACTTGGGTTCATATAGTTATTATGCTGGAGCAGGGTCTATATTCAGTAACACGTGTGTAATAGCTGGGCAATTAGTAGACGACAAGCCATAGTCTCGAGGTCTGGAAGCAGTGGGACGGTCCGCCCGTACCATGGGGCCCCGCCGACGCACCACGGTTCAACGGCGAGTAATGCAATAATGGAACGTGAGCCCTGACATTCTGGAAGAGAAACCGTTTGGGGAGACAGTTTTCCAACCTTAGGTTTAGGCGAAATAATTTGATACAGTCACTCCGCAAAAGCTTTTAGCCCCCCATCAAATTCTACCTTCATTCATTGGTGTAAGTTTTGGTGGGGGGTTACCACACTGCGCCCCTGTCCTGATAAACCCTCTATCTAATAAACCACAGAAAAAATCAATAGGTGAGAGAGACAGAGACAACACAAAACAGCAAAATCCACTTTTCTGAATCCCCCATTGAGAGCCTCAGCGCTTATCTACCACCAATCACAGTAGTTCATGTTTATGCTCTTTCCTTTACTGGTCCAGGAGCCACCATTTTCATAGCCATAGCACTGGGATGCAATGGTACTAACAGCATTGAAACACTCAGTCACACTGCCAAATGGTCCAAGATGTCCTATGTACACCTTTTCTCCATTAAAAGACAACTCTGTGAATGGTCTGCTTGATTCACTCCAGTGAAGATTGCAATACCGGTTGACTGCATTAGTCACTGTAGGCAAACTCGCACAATGGGAACCCCCCTTCTGATAGTAGCACTCGGCCGCGAGCGCATTAGAACCCAAGCTGAGCAGAGTGATTATCACTGGGATGTTGATGTTGAAGTACATGATTGCAATTGATGTACTTTAGCCTATTCTTGTCTTGGTCTTGTGGGATAATAGGCAAGTGGGTTTCAGGTCTTTATTAGACGGCACGGTTTCCTAGTGAAGCCATTAGCGGATCATCTTCAAGAAACATATCATTTTGACGATGGGGTTGAGCGTTGCATACGCACAAGCAATAACAGCTTCCTGGCGCGTTTGAGTGGATATAGCGATGGGTCAGAGCGCTTTGAAGGTGAGGGCATCTCTGAGATGTCAATTTATAGTTGTCGAGCCCTGCGAAGCTCGGCCGATACGCTTCAGGTAGTTAAGCTGGCGGCGAGGAAATTACGTTCGAGAGCTAAGCCGACGCTCACGGTTCCGCGAAAGTAACTCTTACCAATCTCCAGGTTCGGAAACATGGACGTAATAGATCATTCAAGCCCTAGTTTTGAGATCCGCAAACAGTGGACCGGGCCAACGGTTCAACGATGAGTGGCGGAGGAGTGGAATGACACGGCATCTGCAAGAGAAATCATTTGTGGGATTTTGAAGCTCCAGATCCGAATCCATGGCCCCGGGGATGTCAAATGATTTCATGTTTGTGAGGCAACACTAATTTGAGATTTGATCTACCCCACTTATGATGAACTAAGGAGCAAGATTGTAAATCGACCCGGCGGAGGCTCTTGATACAGGTGGCTGAGGATCCTTGTGCCTTATTCATCAGGAATCAGTTACCTTGGTGGAAGCGGTATTCGTGAGTGCCTTCATGTTGTACCCAGGGGCGTACAGTTGAATGTGGTTTATATAAATCTCGGCCGGAAAAACCTTCGGCGTGGTTTTAAATTATAATCATGACATCATCTCATTAAAAGAACATACACTAGTCATAGCTCACACACAATCTCTATACTCTTGATGATAGTGATTTTTCATATTTCTCAGAGCCCTAACTCTTAACTAACCCTAATCCTAACCCCTAACCCCTAACCTCTAACCTGGGTGTTGAGTGGGGGGGGATGTATTAGTAATATGTACGATCTATGTGTAGAAGATGTCTAGTGTGTGTGTATTTTAAATGGATGCTAAAAGTTGAACATGGTTTATAAAAAGTGAGCACGTTCAGTTCCGGATGAACCACATTCAACTGTAACCCCTATACCCAGTACGCATCAAGAATACAGATTATATTAGTAATTGAGATATTCTCATTGAGAGGGAGATCTATCTCAGAGAGGGCTCGGGGGCCGAGGGCTCGATGCCTCGGGAGCGCTATCCATGGGACCCTTATACACGTGGGACTCTCTATCTCAAAAGCCCAGAACTGACTAAATCATATATGGTAATACACTCAAATGTCGCCATAGGCTGCTAGCCTGATGTTAAGCTTAAAGTGTCAGCTACTGGGGCAAAAGAGCTCAATTACCACCAGTTTATATTGGAGGAAGAGGGGCTGGAATACACACAGGAGAGCGAGCCTTGACACCACGTGCCTGGGATGTTGCCGCAGTACTAGATATGACACAAGTCCTCCCGCCGCGGGAACTAGTAACGATCCCCATATCTATTCTGATTTATTCATAAGCAGAGATGATATCACAGAAGCTAGATATAAAGATTCTGTAATTGACGGGATATTGCAGGCTAAACTTTGGAGCGGGAATTTATGACAAAGCAATGAGTTCAAGACTTCATATATGTAGCTACAAGTTTGCAAGGGTGTATGTTAAAAATAAAATCAATCTGTGTACAGTACATACATAACATTGCACAGTACCGCCTCTATATAACATAAACAGAATGGGTATTTCTGACATTCAAAGACAAGCTAGCCAGCCCCCCTGATAATATCGGCGATAAAACAAAACGGATGAACCGCCAAAGAAAGCAAGACATGTAAATAAAAAGAAAAGAGAAAAGGAAAATGCCACGTATAAAATGCCATATCTATCATCAGTTCGTTTTCCGCATAATGCTTAAAGAACGCCATTTCCCATGAATAATGCCGTTGCCACTTTTCTCTCCCCCATCACAGCCACGGTCGATGCTCCCAGTAGGAGAAGCGCTGGTACTACTTTCAATCCACTTCCATTTCACCTTGGAACCAGAACCCCGTTGAGACTGAGACTGCGTCTTGGCCTCTTTGCCCCTGCCGTCCCCGTCCTGCTGGTCGCCGTCAGGCACATCCATTCGAAACCGCCGCACACTGCCCTCATACATCCCCTTGCCCCCCTTCCCCTCTTCGAAAAATGGCATCCGACTACCCCCCGGCTGGCACCAGCTGGGCGCAATCTTCCGCCACATCCCCCTCACGCCGCGGGTTGAGCGGTCGATTGCTTCATACTCGCGTCTGCGGGTGGAGGGGGATGTCCAGTCGATGATTGTCGCGGGGATGGGTTTGTATGACGCCTCAGGATCTGCTTGGTGCAGGGCAGCGGTGGAGGTGGAGGTGACGCTGTGGATTATTGGGTCCCAGTTGCGATGTCGCTGCGTTTCAGGGGTGGCGTGTACGGCGGGGAAGGATGGGGAGGCCGGTGATGAAGGAGTTGTTGCGGTTAGTAGGGGCGCTAGGGATGGAGATGCGGCGCAATGTGATTTGCTGGTTTCGAGCGACGGGATTCTGTTGGTGAGCGTGCTGCTCTCCGTGGGCGAAGTAAATGATCTGTTAAGTGTTTTTGACCTTGGCCATATATGGGTCGAAGCGTGCGGGTCTGTGCCGTCCGCTGCGCCCGGCGTGCTGCTGCCGGCTTCGAATAGACGACAGCTATTCCTATGGAGCGATACAAGATCCTTCTTTTTGTGGTATGGATCAGAATCCCCCTTGCGTAGCTTTGGAGAGTGGATTTGGGCATAAGTTCCGGCCTTATGGCTACTGTGGTACTTTGACGACTTGCGGCGGGTGGTGGATGATGATCTGGATGTAACTTCCTGAGATAACGAGCGACGTCCACCCGTGGAACAAGACGAGGTTCTAGATCGACTGGTACTCTGTTTCGATTCGGTGTGGAGGCGTTTTCTGGAACGGGAGGATGTGTTTGACCGGACTGACGAGTCTGTGGACGTCTTTATCAAACACTGCGACTCATCAGGACCTGTTTCATTGCTCGTTGCAGAAAACGTGGTGCCAGGCGTCAAGGGGCCTAGCTCTGATATTGCTGGAGAACGACTCTGCTGCATGTTGACATCGGTAGCCTCGTAAGCTGGATAATAACTGGTTTGGGCATCGGAACTGGTGCTATATGATGCTTGTACTGCGTCTGGTTCAGCAGTGTAGTGCGCGGGCACGAAGGCATCAACGGTAGCATAGAGCTTGTCATCGTGCTCTGGATGGGGAGGGATATATAAAAAAGGCGAGGTGATGTTGTCCTCGCGCATATATATAGGAGAATGGCGTTGATGCTGATCGAGCTCACAATCACTGTCCGTCTTGCATGTGAAGGTACCCATGCTTAGTCACAGCACTCACAAGGCTGTCTGCGCCTGCGATACTATTCGTTATTGACGGAATGCGATGCCCTGAAAACTGGGCAGCAAAGATATTATTAGCGGATGTTGGCTGGGGGGCATTTGATGCGCAGACCATCACATGGCGCAAAATAATTCGTCAAAACGTACCAAATGAAGGCGCGCATGCGCAGTTTCAGGTTGTCTCCAGGCAATCGGGTTTTGACCACGATATGAGGTAGCCAGCTAGCCAGGTAACCCCGGGTCGTTTATGCAGTAAAGATAAGGTAGTATAGGCGGGGAGAGAGGGTACTTTGAAAGTAGAACAGTAGAGGGGACAAAAAAGTAGAAGTGCAAAACTTCCTGCAGTTCACGTGGGTATTTGCAGTATTATGGTATATTAAAAAAGAAAGATAAAGGTGCAGAAGAGAATGTGAAAGTAACAAAAGCTCTATGTGATCCAAACGATGCCCTAAAATATGCAACAAACAGGAAAAAGAAAGACCACTATCTGAACAGAATGATCAACATTCTGAGGTATGAGGGTCACAGAAAAAAAGAAAGGCTTCTTGCAGCAGGGCGGCACACACCTGTGGGAGTCAAACAGGTGGACTGAGTCTGGTGATATCAGTTAAGTCAATGAAAGAAATATCCGGGTTGTCAAAGGGCATATATAGAGTCCCCGCCAACAATGCCTAAGAATACATACCAACCCATATCCAGCACAGAGGCCCACAAAGGGAAAAGGAAAAATCAGAATAGCCCAACGAAAAATTCGGCACATTCCCAGTACCCGCTTGGGTTTCCCCTCTGTAACTTAGCCCTCCTCTTTCTCTCTCACTGGCGCCCATTGTGCTTCATCCACAACGGTCCGTCACCGGTTGATTCGACAGCATTTGGTGGCGATTTGCCGCCAGGGTCTGTGAAAATCTGACTATGGGGACGGGACCACGTTATGCGCCCGGCCAAACGACGCCGACGAGTCGCCTGCCGCTATTCCTCCACATGACTGGCCAGAAAGCGACTCAAGCATCCAAGTTGATCCAAAACAACAAATCCATGCGCTGGTCTGCTTGGTCTGTGGGCCGTGTGAACTTGCCTCACGGCGATCCGCTTCTGACCCCACCTGGCAATGCGCATCCCGGTGCTGAGCCTGCAAGTTGCGGCGAGAGGCATTCCAGAACCAAAAAGAGACTGCTCAATGGCCATTCTTCGCCGGGGACGGCGTGCGGGTCTATTTTTAAGTGGCTTGGGCTTTTTGCGAATAATGCGCCACCACCCAACGTTGGGGGTTCTAATAAGTCAAGATATTTAACTTAGCCCTAACTGGTCGTTGACTTGGCGGGGGTTAACTTCCAGACGACGTGAAACCTGGGTTTGGGCCGTGTATCAAACGCAAACGGCCTGAACAAAATGGAATAATTCCTGTTTCCAAGGTTGTTGTGTCGCCCGGAATGAGAGACCGGGAGAAATAAAAATAGAACTTCAATCAGCATGGGACGCCAAAACTGCTGCCCGACAAAGAACATTCCCTCTCTCCGAAACTAACCCTGAAAATAATACGAATAATGGCCCACCGATAGACACCATTATTCATCATCATTTCATTTCTTCTAGTTAGCGAGACGAGACCATGAGCGCACGGGGCCCAAAGCAATTTTCTTCTTCTTCTTTTCCCCATTGCCGTCGCCCGAGTGGGTTCGATTGACGGGCAAGTCTTTGCAGCTAGAGGGGGAATAGGCTTAGACCCAGCCACACCGCCAGTCAAGCGTCAAGGAAATTTCGCAATAGAAAAGGTTCTGGGCTTGCTGCCGGAGAGCGGTGACCAGCCGCTTGCAAGAGTTGGCCCCGCTATCTGGTAAGTTGTGGGTTTGTTGGCATATCAGCGTCGCTTTTCCTTCTCGTCATTATTGTGGGTATGGATTGAATTTCCACCCTTTTGGCTGGCAATGGTTTGACGCACGCACAACGCAACCAGAGGCCCAAAGCTTCAATCATGCTACGAGCGATTGGCAATAATCACTAGCTAATCCGTGCTCAAGCCTAGTAGATGATTGTCTATCACACTCTCCACCGCTCTGACAAATTGACAATTCCCATTACATGAAGAATGGATTTAAAAGCGCATCAGAACTGGTTGTCCCATTTAACTAGCTAAGTTCTACCATCATGTCCTCCTAAAGAAGCCAAAGCTTGAACAATCACGCCGATAACTACCTAGGCCCAGACATGATTTGTGAGCCGAAACCCGCACCCCCTCCTTTTCTCCCTGCTGCGATCGCGGGGTTGGTCGACCAGCCGTCGGCTCCTGTGGCTGGCCGGGTGGATAAGTTAACTAGCTAACTAGGCCATGGCTGCTGTTCTGTCTGTGGTTCACCACTCCGTGCTGCATCTCTGCATATACAGCCTTTCCCCCTCCCCTTTGCGAAGACGGACCTGCTCGACCGGGCACGGCTGCTTCTTCCGATTGGCAAAATGCAGGGCATTGGTTACCGGAATTTTCAATATCTTTGGGACATGAGATCATCGCAAGGGGAGGGGTGATGGTACCTATCCACTGGCATGGCATTGCATGGAACCTTTGCAAGTAAACTAGATCTTCAAGGAAAATTACGGGACTCTTTACAGAGGAGTAAGGAAACCCATTTTCCTGTCAATTGATCTTACGGGATCAATAGCCGTGACGGCTACATCATCATCATCATCATTGATATCGGGAACATACACACACAAAGAAAGAAATATATTGATCCGGCCGACCTCGGGACACACCATATAGGCCCCACGAGGTTGCGGTGTGCTGCGTGCACCACTATACAAATACCTCTGCCTCATGTACGAAGTACCTGTCATCCAATTATTTCTTGTTCTTAATTAATAGCTACGTTAGACTGAGTACACAGTCACCTTGCTGACCGCCCGAGTTATCGGGAAACCGGGGACGTCGACGTTCAAGGGGCCTCGGGATAATCTAATGTCCCAATGAGTGCTAACAGATAATTTATAGATAGCCGAAAATAAGTTTCTTGATAGTCATGGCGACATATAATCATTCTTGTGTTTAAGGGGGTCGAGTTTCGAGCGAGGGATATTCTTCATACGTGAAATGCAAATGAGCGTCTGATTATGTCTAGAGGATAGAAAATTCCGTATAGTAACTATGGTTGTTTGAAGAATGGAGTCTTTGGTCTGGTTAAATATGTTCAACTATTCTCCTGCGACCTCACTGAGATCCTGACAGGGGACAAAAAGCAAACTCCCTTGTCCTTTTTAAACTGACATCACCACAAGTGGGGAATGAATGCCAGGAGTATACCCAATGACTCTGATATGTTCTAGGTTGTGTTTGTTTTTCAACTACTCCGTAGTGTTGGTTGACATTCCGTGTCCACCCAGTTGCACAATACAAAGTTAGCAATTGGTATACTTACATCTCTCAAACTCAAGCATGCCATATTGCATTGATATCCCCCTGAACAGGGCACTATCATATTTACTACAAGTCACAAGCAACGGCGTGCAACGAATCTCACGATAGCTTCGCAGATATATAGTTTTAAAAACTGTCCGCGCCTATGGGATCTCTTGAAAATAGATATTGTAGATACAGTAGATGTGTGTGCGGAGCAGAATACTATGCATTAGAATCTAAAATTACTGAAAAGCTGAAACGACGCAGGTACTGGTGGACAACTGTATAAGGAGTGTTCTCCCTCTACCACGCTGTTTCCCTATGCTATTTTGCTCGATTAATGACCGAAGCATGCGACAGTCTCAAGATGATGGCATACGACTGGTTTCCCACGCAGCCAGTTGTGAGGACATAACTGAGCATCCTAGCCTCTATTCAGCAAGGCCTTTTGATACCACCCAAATATCTTGGGGAGTATCGTATCATATATATCGAGGTAAGGTTAAGATGGAAATCTAGCCCCTGTCTGTTATCTTTCCCTTTATCTTGTTTTCACGCCTGGTAGCCCTTAACCCTCTCCAAATACGCCTTCCACCCTTCGTCCCGATACCTCAGAACCGCCTCCACAGGATCCGGCGCGGCATATATCCCCCGGCCTGAAATGATAAAATCCGCGCCCCTCCCCACCGCCGACGCGGGAGTCTGATACTGCTGCCCCAACGCATCCCCGCTCGACGACAAATTCACCCCCGTCGTAAACACCACAAAGTCCTCCTCCTCCTCCCCCTCCCCTTCCTCGCCTTGTGGCAGCACCTCATCCAGCGCCCTCGTCGCCACAAACCCCAGCACAAACCCGCGATGCTTCCGCGCCGCCCGCACCGACAGCTCCGTGTACGCCCCCGTCGCCATCGAGCCCTGGCTCGTCATCTCCGCCAGGATAAGCAGCGCGCGCCCCTCGGCGGCGTACGCTGTTTGGAAGACGGGGGAGGACGCGGTCTGGGCGAGGGCGTCGACGATGCCCGGGCCGGCGAGCATGGCGCAGTTGACGATGTGGGCCCATTCCGAGATGCGCAGGGAGCCGCCGTGGTATTGTTTCTGGACGGTGCTGCCGATGTCGACGAATTTGCGGTCTTCGAAGAGGAGGAAGCGGTGTTTGGTGGCGAGGGCTTGGAGGCTGGTGAGGGTTGATGGGGTGAGGTCGGAGAGGATGTCGATGTGGGTTTTTAGGACGGTGATGTAGGGGCCCAGGCCTGGTTTTGTTGGGTGTTAGTCTTATTTATTGTCATTGTCATTTCACTATTTTATTGTTATCATTTATGTTTTTTTGGGAGGGGGAGGGAAGTTGTCTGGTGGCTGTAAATGGAGTGGGATAATTTCTTTTCCCCCTGCCCCTCAATTCTCAATTGCAGATGAGGGGCAGCGAGGAGAAAAAAGATTTGTGGACGTACGGTCAGCCAGATCCAGCAATTCTTTCGTAGTCGTCACATCAGCAGAGACCACGACATTTGATTTCTTTTCTTCTGCTATTTGGAAAAGCTGCTTGGCCAATGGATTGCTGTGCCGGCTTGCCCGCACGGAGTATGGGATGTGGGATTTCGAAGACATTTTTTCTCCCCTCTATGGCTCGGGGTGCGCGGGGCGAAAAAAATGACCGCTTTCTGCTTCTTTTTCTCCTTGTTTCTTTCCTCTAGTAGACAGCTTAATCGGTTCGTTTTGTCTATGGGGAATCTGGCAAAAGAAACGTAAACGTGGGGAACTGGCGGATGTTGTATGATTGTATTATTCTTTGAAGAGTTGTCTCGGGAGAGAGTTTTTGAAGCTGGAGATATCCGGGCTCCGATTGGCCACACACCGATTTCAAGCTCTCTCTCTCGCCCTCTCTGGGAACTATGAATCTAACATAAATGAGTAGTCCATTAAAAATACATTTTAAACAGTTAAATAAGAAGCGGCAATTCTTTTCTAATACATTCATGAATCACTAACTAGAAAGTGGTCAACTCATAGTTTTCTATCAATCATGGTCATCTGAACTACATAAGACCTAACAGATACAATTGAAAACAGCAGAAAGCTTAATTTCATGACGAGATTCAGCTGCAATACAATATTCTTTTTGGGGGGCTATCTAGATAGTGTCTGAAAGATGCATCAGGTTGAGAGACAATGGTGTGAGGAGAGAAGCATCACTTGATAGCTGAAAACTTCATTGCTGTTTGTTATAGATTTGAGATTTCTATTTTATTGATCGGAGAAAAGAAAGGAATTAAGGACTTTGAGTGTAATATCATAAATAATCAATGGAAATGTACTTTTCATCTTGATAGATATGCTCGAGATGCCTCTAATAAGTGACCATGACATTGCTGAGACACCGACGCACCAACACGTCTCTCCGGCCCTTGTTGATGAATCTTGTCCAGGATTTTCCACATTTTCCATTTTGATCTCATATCCACTATAGTAATCTATTAGCCATAGTATCGTTTTGGGAAGTTCCTTGCGAATTTCCATGCGTCCCCCTTAGTCATGAAGCGGGTCCATAGCTGCGATTATACGCGTCGATGAAAAGTCGTCAGCCGCAGCACGAAGGTTTCCTGGCTCCAGGGTAAAGAGTAGGCGTTGGCAAGGGGTCCGTTCTCCTGATTCAGCTACTGCAGTAAGCAGGGGAAGCTTAATCTCGCAGTGGGTTACCAGATCTTTGCAGTTCTGTTTCCCGCCACATATACGCAGCATAGGAATCAGCAAGTACGAATTATGTGAGTTGTTAGAGGCCATGTTCACATTCCAAGGATTCAATTATATGTAACGGATGAAAATATAAATACAAACCCTCGCACCGGATCACTCCACTCTGTAAGTGAATAATAAAGAATTCCAAAATAAAGAAATCCAAAATTCCAAAAAAAAAAAAAAAAAAGAAAAGGGCCAGCCTTATGATCCCCAAAAGCTGCCTGCCTTGATCATCGAATACGCAACACCAAAACTCATACCCCACAGGCCCAGCTGCGCCAGGGTATGTAGTCCGCCCATATATCTCCCCCTGCCCTCCGGCTTGGTAGAATACACGTAGCCATACATGTACAGGGCGCGCATGACGATCCAGGTGCCGGTCAGGGCGGCGGTGGCGTTGGGGTATTTCAGCCCGGCGACGAGGGCGGAGAGGGAGACTAAGGGCATGTGTTCGAGCAAGTTGCCGTGGGCGCGTTGGGCGGCGTTGAATGCGTAGGCAGCGGGCTGGAGGAATGTTAGCGGTTGACGGTTCTTTTCTTCTTGTTCTTTTGCTTTTCTCTTGTCTTCTACTTGGAAAGAAAGGGGGAATGGCGAAAGGGATGAGATGGGAGCGTTGTGGCTGCAAACGTACACTCTGCTTGCACTCCTCGGGAGTAGCGTAGGCATGGGGATACTTGATGCCAGACTTTTTGCGGTTCTTCCCGACCTCGTACATATGAAGGAAGTTGAGCAAGGGGACGGCTCCTACGACGAGGGCGAGGACATTGCTGTTGTTGGGGGGGGGTTGTGTTAGCTATCCAGCCTGTTTAATTGAAATGAAAGAACATCAGAGAAATGAGAAAAGGAAGGACATTGATAGAGCATCGCATACCCGTAGTTATCTGGAAGAGTGATGGTAGTCATTTTTGCAATTGATGTGAGATTGGAATTGCGCTGTGATGGCTGCTGGCGTTGAGGAGGTTTATGTCTGCACGAGAAGGGGAGGGACCGCTTATATAGTGTGCAGAACCGGCGCGATCCAAATAAATAACTATAAAGAACTTAATTCATAGAAGCGAATAGAAGACAGGCGTTAGAGCTTCAAACCCGGGCTCCAGTCAGTCCCACCCATCGACGTCTGCCAATGCCAGTTTTAACTACGATTGTCAATTGAAACCAGGCTTCATCTCCACTCGAGCTCCTCCTCCGTCTCCATCCCGCAGCTTGGCGCCAGTCCGCGCTGACATGTTCACATCTGCCTGGTATTATTGTGGTGATGTCGCACAGCTTTGGACACTGTATATCTGATTGCAGCTCGCTTGGTACTCCGCACAGGAACTACGAACCCATGCACCCCGGGGTCTTGGACCCTTAGTCCCTCTTCATCCTGTATTGTTAGCGTCGGCATAACATTCGTCCCGTTCCCGGCTGTCGATAGAGCGTCTGGAAAGCCGGATACGATCTTCCCGCAGTGATACTGTGATAGCACAGCCGAGCAGGAGAACTGAGAAGGGAGCTCGTCCTGCCACCTGTCCTCTCCTCTCGTGAAACTCGTGGGCTGCAAGAATTATTTTATGCAGGAGACTTCACATCCCTGCCCGGTTGATAAATTCAATTACAAATCCATTCCCCACGGCTGACAAATTCGCTGAGTCGGCAGGACAAGATGCGTTGTGATATTGCATAGCTAAGGCCTGGATAGTTACTGCTGTCTGTCTGTCTGTCTGTGATGCGCTATGTTCGTATGTAGAGCGATCATCATTGTTCACAAAATGAATAGAAACCAATGAGCAGGCGATGTCACAGGGCGTTCAATACTGTCAGTGTTTCATAATCATGTCTACATACATAGCAAAATTCAAGTAGCTCATGCCAGCTCTCTATCTATATTGCCTTCAAGGACTTCTTGACAGAGCAACTGCTTGCAGAAATCCAATAAGCAAAAATATGTAAATATGTCCAAGTGGGTTTCTTTATAAATTCAACAATTGATTGGTTTATATCCCAAGGCAAAGCTCAATTGAGTGTCACCACCGCTGCCGTGATTGTGTTGAGATACAACATCCATACTCAGCCTGCAAACGATGCTCTAGAAAACGCGTAAATTGAAATCATGATATCTTATTCTGTAGATTTTGTCGAAACTATATAAATCCTACTGTGAAAAAGTATTTAAATAAATTTATTAGCGGCTGTAGTAGTGCAAAGGACGGCTGCCTTCAGATTTAACCGCGCACTCGGCCCCCGGTGCAACTGAATCAGGAACGGACCCACCGGGGACCACACCTCTCGTCAGCCACGATGACTTCAAGCCACATATGCAGGAGCTAGTATAGCTCTTCGACTATGGCTATACTAGCACATGCAATGGCACGATAACCTTTTGAGGCCATTCCAATCGCAGTCGAGGAGGTGACGCGTGGTTCACCGTGTAACTACTCTTGAGAGGAGCTTGGACGTGAGTATGGAGTAGTCTCCGCGTATTGCATCGTTTTTTGTCTAGGCCCCCGCGGTCATGGAGTTCCTGCGCCAAAGGCAAGACAGCGCTTTTCAGGCTAGGTGTTGGATATGTAGCAATTCCACGTTAGCGTGTTTTCTTTGCCGGCATTGATACCCTCAATCCCGATTCTATATCCGCTCCGTTTTGTATCACGCATCTGTTATAAAGACGCGCCCAAATGGGAGTCGGTATCGAGCATGAACAAAGAGACTATATCTGGAGGGCCTAGGGTTTGTGGTTTGCAGTCAAGTTGTTGGTATTCGGTTCCAACATGTGATTCAAAAGAAGCAGCTGGCATAAACTAGCCATCATCTCTCAGGAGACCTAGCACATTCCCGATGTTTGCTCGCAAGGATGTGACAAGGGCTCGTCCTGACTTCTCAAAGGGGTTGCAAACCTGGTCCATGATGCTCTGAAATGGGTCGGGTGAATCCACGTAGCCAAGTAAGCTTTTTGACAACTTCCGCTGCGCCGAGAGACACAACTCTGCCGGGAGACCCATGACCCGTTCGACACTGCTGATGTGGTGCTGCGCCACTTGAACAACGATTTTGATATACAAGTCGCCCTTGATGGGCGGTAGGCCGTTGATTTGAGTGAACCCCGGCAAATTCTCAAAGAAGCCGAGGATATCGTGCAGGCCCCCCAAGAACCGGTGGACCTGAAAGAAGATGGTGTCGTATATCCGCAGCAGTTGTATGTAGCCAGATAAGCACATGAGCACAGCCGGTGTGCTCAAAGGCGACGAGTGGTGGTGCTGGATTGGCGAGATGAGTTGCTTTACAATGGCGGCTAATTCGGAGGTACTCTCCAATGCCCGGAGCATGGGGTTGACTCGCAAATCTACGACCTTGTCAACGCATGACTGCATGAGGTTTGGAGAGGGGATGCCCAGAACGAAGGTGTCCATGTGCGAGAGCTGATGGGCGATGCCCTCGTTGAGGCGAGCAAGCCGGGCGAAGACGCTGCTTGAGCCGAGAGACGGCTCCGACAATCTATTTACAACACCAAGAGCGCTGGCGGGTAGACATTGAAGCTGAAAAGCAGGGTCAACATAGAAATCTAGAGCGTTGGTTGTAGGTAGAGCGGGAAGTGACTTTAACGCCGGTTGCTCTCGATCATGCAACTCATGGAGGCCTGCTTCCACGGTGAAGGCGCCTGGGTTCGGTCCCACGGCAAGGTTCGAGAGCGCGGCAGCGTCGGTAGGGAATCCGAGATCCAGGTCGTTGACGACCGCGGCCGGAGCCTGACTGGTGGGCACTCCCTGGTCGAAGAACATGTTATACAGCTCGGAGTCCACATTGAAAGGATCTTGGAAGCACTCGAAGGTGCTACTGCCCTGAGTCGATGGTGATGCAAGTTCCTCTGGGGATTCTGTAGCAGATTTGGGCTCTAGCTCCGGAACGGATGCGGGAGACACTTCAGGCGCAGATCTGGGCGCCGTGACAGATACAAATACTGAATGCCGTGGTCTTCGGGAGCCCCGCTGCTGCTGCCGCTGCTGAGGGTTGTGGGGCCTGGTGGGCGGACGCCCCAGTGGCCGTGGAGCACCCGTTACGCAGGATGCGTTAGCTCGGACACAGCGGACGCAGGGTCCATTGTCCAGGTTCTGGGATCGCAAACAACGCAGCTTGTGCTCTCGACATCGATCGCATGCCGACCGTTTAGCAACTGGCCGCCGCTGGTGTTGCTGCATGGCGGCGATGGTGGTCAGTCAGGCATGTTGATATCAACCTATACCCAGGTAGAGCGATGCGCGGAATGTTTTGGAGGCATCGGCCGGCGTATCTTTAATCCGTTCCGTATCGTTCGACGGCTCATCACCTTCCTCTCCTTTACTGCGTACATCTATGTGCTGCATGATGATTGTCGATTAATCTGCCTCCAACAATGGGTTAGAGGAGTAAGCCGGGCAGATGGCACTGCTTTAAATGCTGCTGCTGTTAACTTCTTACAGGCTAATAGACACATGCACTGTCAACCCAGTTCGGGGCTGCCAATCTATGTAGGTGGTTCTATATTCTCCCGTTATCAGAATAAAACTCCCATTGAACTTCATACTGACTATCAAACTCATCATACAGTAGTAAGGCCAAGTCTTGATTCAAGCCTCTAGCGTGGATCTTTATCTAACTATGCATTTAATAATGTCAGTATAAGTTTCGGAGTCATTAAAATATCCCGGATCTCCCGGCTACTTCCCCATAGGGCAGTCTCCTGACCTGTTTTTCTATATAGTTCAATTCCCCGCTTTAGTTTCCGGGTAAAACACCTCTGGTGTCATCTTGATGTCGAGGATGTACATGTACTTGGTCGCTGGGGCAGGAAGCTTGACGGCAGGATGTGATCTCTTCCCCTTCTAGAGGCTTAACTTGAGAGATTGTACCCGCTCGTCCACACTAGTTGTGTCTGTGCACAAGGGAACCGAGTATAACTCATACCCAGAAGATACTACTCAATAAAGCCTGAATCAGATCCAGATTTTGAAGGTGCAGATATCAGAACTCAAAAGGTATTAGTCAAGGACCAATTGCCCCAGAGCATCCAGCTTTCTGGTACAGAGAACAATGGGCTCGTAATGCTGGGATTCTCGATCTGACAGCTTGAAATAGAGACTACTTGAATAATTACAAAGCCCTTATCTCTAATAAAAGGAGAAGAAGAAGAAGAAGAAGAAGAAGAAGAAGAAGAAGAAGAAGAAGAAGAAGAAGAAGAAGAAGAAGAAGAAGAAGAAGAAAAGAAACGAGACAAACAATGCATTCGCACCGTCGTCTCAAATGGAACTGTGCATCCGCCTATGGACGGCCGCATTGTTATTCAGCATGGATTCGGATGAGGGCCTTGTCCCGAGCCTCTTGTACGCCTTCCATGAGGTCCGCTATTGCGAACCTGCAGTCCAGAATCGCCTTTATCCTCCGCTGCTCGACTATTTCGATCATAATCAAACTTCCTGCTTATTGGGGGCATTGCCGAAGACGGCGTACGAACAATGACTGCCACTGAACCATGTCAGACATGAGCGGTTCAAGAAGCAACCGAACGATTTGTATTAGGATGTCGCCTCCCATATCAAAAGCACCAATGCTAATCAAAGGGGTCACTTGGACAGAGATGCTCTTGAGGGGTTTGCGTAGAGGCCCTGCAATCCAGCACAGTCTGGAATAGAGCCAAAAGAGGTCCATAGGCCGAGGCTAGGTAACCTGTCAGAAAGGCGTGTTTCGTGTAATCCACAAACTGCAGACAGCAACATGCACTAATATCTCGGCTCCATAAGCATAATGGAGAATAACGCCAGGGGAAGCATACTTTGCCAATCCCGCATCCTCGAACCAAACCTTTATTTGGAACACTTGCAACTCTCACAATGCACACCCTCACTGGCCCTATTGACGAGCACCCGCTGGCTCGAACGGACCTTGATAGCTCGAACTCCAGTCAAGATTGTTAACCCGCTGGAGATGAGTCCAGCGCGTTCGCCCAGGCTGAGAACCAGCTGCACGCCACCGCCCTGCTCGCCGATATCTAGCTCCGACAGCGACATGATATAGACCTCCGACAGCCGTATGTACTCTTTCAGCGTGCTGCTGCCGCGGAACACAATGCTCATCCGGTCCTTCATGGCTAGTACCCGAGTGGCGGGCTGCCATAGCCGTTCGGAAGCTTTGCACCCGACGACAGTGACAGTGACAGTGTCGAAGCAGAGCTCGGGACCTGGGGCAGTGCCAAGGGACCCCGGGGTGGGGGGGAGGGAACGCAGACGCCCACCAAGTGGGTGATCGGGAATTCGAGCGCGACGTAGGAGACGCGGACGACGATGTCGCCGGAGTTCGGGCCGGCGTGGGAAGCGAAGGCTTGTAGTGGCCGCGGGATCCGGGCGTACCATGTATAGCTACTGTAGGTTTACAGGCAGATGCTCAGGATGCGCTCTGGAAAAGATAAACCGCGGTTTGGCGAGGCCTCCGATGGCGAGTAAGCTGGTGTCTCATAAGGCACGGAGCTAGGCCGCTCTGCCAACATCAGCTCCCTTGATTGACCATACCTGCGAACGCCACACCATTTTGACCTAAGCGCGTCCAGCACCTTAATGTAAGGTGCAGTACATAGAATCGAGACTGTCTGCAATTTAGTGATCGACCGTATCGGCCATTGCAGGTGGGTAAGAACCGTGGGCGAGGCTATATGGCCGCGCTACACTAACACTAAACCCTCCGAATTTCCTAATTAGGCAATTTTTATTTTTACCCTCCGAATATAACCCCCTTTTAATCAGGGACTCGCCCGACCAAAACACCCCGAATGCACGGATCGATCTCCTTCCACAGATCCGGACCAGGAATTTCCTTTCTCTTCTTTGGTTCCGAGAAATCTGCGTTTTTCCTGTCAAGCAATCGCGCTCCCCAAACGAAACCATTCTTAAGAGGGACTCCCGCAGGCAGGCAAACATCCCGAATTCCAAAGACATATATGGCAAGGCATGATCCGAATGCAGAACCCAGGAGCAGAACATGCCACTCAAACTGAATCACTCGCTAGTTGCCCTCACACCATGCAAGAACCCTTGAAAAGAGGCTCGGAAGACGACGACACGCCCAGCAGCAACACCATGAATTCGTCGTCAGAGACAGCGACTCCAGAGAGTGTAGAAACTCCAGAGACCCCCGACACCACCAATGCGCCCCAGTTCAAAAGAGACTGGAGATTCTGGGCTCTCTTGGGTTCCATTAGCCTCGCGAGCTTACTCACGGCTCTGGAGGGAACCATTACGTCGACAGCACTCCCCTCGATTGTCGCCGATCTCGGCGGCGGCCACCTCTACATCTGGGTTGTAAATGGATATATGTTTGCCATGTGAGTAACACCTGGCACTCGAGGGGGAGGAACGGGGAAGAGAACTACGTAACTAACGAACCCTCCATTCTTCGCTAGGACGGCGATGCAGCCTTTGTACGGGCAACTGGCCAATGTCTTCGGTCGCCGCTGGCCCATGATCATCGCAACCGCCCTGTTCGTGCTCGGCAGCGGCATTTGCGGCGGCGCAAACAATATAGGAACGCTCATCTTCGGCCGGATCCTCCAGGGCATCGGAGCCAGCGGCACCACTGTGCTCACCGAGACCATCATTTGCGACGTGGTTCCGCTGAGAGAGCGCGGCAAGTTTCTGGCTATCGTCATGGGCATGATCTTCCTCGGCACCGCGCTGGGGCCTTTCTTCGCTGGCCTCATCGTGCAATACTCGACCTGGCGCTGGACTTTCTATCTGGCGCTGCCCGTTGGCGGCGCTGCTCTCATAGCTCTATTCTTCTTCCTAAACGTCCGGTACAACAAGGAGGAGAACCTGGCTACGAGAATAGTGACGATTGACTGGGCAGGGAACGTCATCTTCATTGCCGCCATCACGTCGGTTCTCCTAGGCTTGTCGTGGGCTGGAGGGCTGTACCCGTGGTCGTCCTACCAGGTCCTGGCGCCGCTGCTCGTGGGAATGGCTGGTCTGGGCGGGTTCCTCGCCTTTGAGGGGTCCCGCTTTGCCCCAAACCCCACCGTACCGCTGCACCTCTTTTCCAATCGAACGTCGCTCGGCGTCCTTATCATGACCTTCTTTAGCGGCATGGTCACCATATGGGAGCTCTACTTCATACCTGTCTACTTCCAGGGCGTACTCGGTTCGTCGCCCAGCCTTTCGGGGCTCCAGATCCTCGCAACGGTCCTCTCCATCCTCCCTGCGGCGGCCATCGGCGGAGGCCTCATGACCAAGCTTGGTATCTACAAGCCCATCCACTACGCCTCCTGGGCCATCACTCTCGTCGGCCTCGGGCTGTTCGCCCTCCTGGACAGGAATTCGAACACCGGGTCCTGGGTTGGCTTCCAGATCATCTACTCCATGGGAGCCGGGATGCTGATTCCCACACTCCTCCCAGCCCTCCTAGCCCCGCTGAGCGAGTCCGACACCGCGCTAGCAACGGCAACGTGGTCCTTCATCCGCAGCTTCGGTATGGTGTGGGGAACGGCCATTCCGGCAGCCATCTTCAACACCCGCTCCGACGAACTGGCACCCAAGCTCATCCATGATGCCGCGCTCAGAGCTGAGCTCTCCGCCGGCCAGGCATATGAGCACGCCACTTCCGCGTTTCTGGACACACTGTCTCAGGTTTCACGTGTTGAAGTTACTGAAGTTTTTGGCCAGAGTTTGCGCCGAACGTGGTTGGTGTCACTCGCTTTTGCCGGTGTCGGATTCCTCGCTGTGAACCTTTTGAAGGAGGTGCCAATGCGGAACGAGTTAGAGACTGATTTCGGAATAGCAGAAAAGGAGAAACCCAAGGCGTCTGAAGAACCCTGAGAATTTGGATTGAGCAAGAAGCATTAGCCTTTCGCTGATAACTGTCACCCTAACAGTTAAATTCCGGAGGGGGGAGGTAAGAAGGGGCGCTCATCTTGACAAATAGTGCAGAGCTGAGCTGTCAGGTGTAGTTAATTTCCTATGCGTGACACGCGGCAGAATATTGGGCGCCTATACAACGTATTTAGCCTGCAGTATTTTTCCCTAGCTGTCAAAGGAACGGAGCAATGTTTGAAAAGCCAGCTCCTTAGTCAGTTCATGCCTCCGGGGATCGGGGGCTATTTCTCTTGTATAAAGGGGTAAAACGATATGTTATATAGTTGTTTGGCGGCTGGTTTGTAAGATTTCTGGATAGAGGTTAATATCTTTTCTCACGGCGAAGAGTTGGGTTTCGATGGCTAATCTTATAATTGAATATAATAGAGCGCTTTAGAGCATAAGTAATTCCTTGCATATCCGCTTCTTCAACGGCGACACATATATCCGCGTACCTTAATAATAACAAAACCCGTAAAGGTTTGTTATTGCTCTGGCAAAAAGGTCTGGTCCTCAGCCACGGCCAAAAACTAGTTCCAAATCTCAGCCCAAACTCAATACGCATAGCCTCCAGCTAGGTAGCTACCTGTCAAGTGTCCATGAAGGGACAGACAAAGACACAGACACAGAAGACACAGACACAGATTTGCCATGACTACGCCCGATTGGGATCCTGACAACAAGGTCTATTTCATGGACGTACACGCGAGTATATTCACACGTTTATACAAAAAGTTACATCCGTACACGCAACACACCGCATCATAGCAACGCATCACAACGCAATCAAGAGAGCAAGGCCAAACTTAAAAGACTCAGTAGGCCAACGGTAACAGGTATGTAATTGTCGTTCTCAATGGCAGGCGTGGAAGAAAGACAACGGGCGCAAGGCCCATACACGAAAAGAAAAACGCCCCCACCGAAAACGAAGACCAAAAGGAAGAAACAAAGAAAGAAAACTGGTTAACAAAGAGGGTAGAAGGGAAGGAACCCCAAAAAACCAAAAAGGAAGATATCTTTCTTTATACACCTGCCTTGCTCACGCTGCCGTATTTAGCCTGCCAGGCAAAGAAATACAACAATGCGCCCAGCGGTTGACCCACGAGACAGAAACTGACCCAAAACACACAGTTACCAATGATTTTTCCCATTGGGCCGTTCATCCTCTCGAGCGGTAGCGTTGCTGCGATCAGGGGGAGTTGAAGCATCATGCCGATGAAGGCGACGCCTGGGTTGGATGTTAGATGAATTTCCAGCTGTTTAGAGTATATATGATGCAGGGGGGGAGGGGCCCAGGATCTTTTAAACCTACCTATCATGTTATGTGTCGGAATCCCCACGAGCAATTCATGCAGGATCCCGCTGAAGGTGAAAACCACGACGCTGGCGGCAAAGGGGCTCCACCCCCTTCCCACGAGCGGCGAGAAGATATGCCGCCGCATGAAATGGTACACGGGCTTATTCCACGTACGCCAGTAGGTGCCCACGCTGGGGCTGTTCCACCACTCGGTGTAGAACTCGCGGTCGCCGAAGCGCAAGACCTCGGCGAGGGCGTTGAGGGAGGATTGGAACAGGGCGAAGAAGCCCGCGAGCCAGATTATGAGGGATATTGTGGAGAGTTTCATGACGCGCTCGATGATGGAGGTTAGATCGAGGGTTGCGATCTTTTCTAGGGAGTTGCGGAGGACGGGCGTTGCGTATTGGGCGGAGGTGAGCCATATGAAGACGGAGAGCCCGATCATCTCCATGACACGCTTGGCGACGAAGGACCATCTAATGCGGTCTGTGCGCGGGTATACGGGCTGGTATACCAGGGTTGGCGCGAGCCAGAAATAGGTTAGGTTTTTAATGGTGATGTTTCGTGGGTATGGGAGGGACTGGTAGATTTCTGGGAGCGGGGAGGTGGCAGATGGGTGTAGCGCTGCGTGGCGGAGGTCTCGGTTGGTGAACGCATAGGAGCATATCTTCAGCCAGACGACGATGACATGGACTTCACAGAGTGTTCCGATGCCTGGGTGATTGACGTAGTAGTAAACTGCGTAACTCGTGACGAGGAGACAGAGACAAGCGTTCAAAGTATGTGCAAAAGCGGTATATATCCACGCTGACCGGAATGCCAGCTGTTCCTGGGTATTTTCTTCCTCCGACTCTTTCCGTTTTATGCGACCAATGGCTCCCTTGACTTGATGCGCCGCGGCGCGTTCAATTGCAAATGCCACGAAGAGATGGCAGGGGATGAGCGCGAAGAGGATTGCGCCGAGAATAACATCCTGTTTTCGATAGTCGTGGCAGCGAATACAGATGAGGACGCCATACTGGGTAGAACATTTCACCATTAGCAAGAAATAGATATAAAAATAAGATGACAGGGAAGCCATTGAGGTTATTATAACAACCCACCTTCATAAAATTCTCGACGATTAAACGCAGATTCATAACAACTAATAAGATGTCATGATCGGATTAGCAACTGCAATCCAACCCGGAGTATGAGCTGCGCAAGCCCTAAGAAAAGGAAAAAAAAGACTCTTCTTACTCAACACAAGAACCATCAGGTTCCGGAACCCAAGGAAACTTGGGGTAGTCTCTGAATCCCGGCTCAGACAGGAAACGCGGGGGCGGGAGTGATATGCGGCGACATGGCGATATTTGCCCTTGGCTGCGCGTGGATTGGGACGGGCATGCTGTGGCCCATTGTTGGGCTGCTTGTCCTTTGCATCCGCCAGCTGAGGAGCTACAGGTGTCCCATTCTTTCCCATCCTCTCGTCGCGATCTAGCGGTTGGATGTTGTGGCTCGTAGAAACAGCTGTTTGGGCGACGCTCGCCATCCTTGTATATAGGCGCGGGGCTCTGCTCTCCCCTCTCTCTGAGACAGGATCCACGGAGAAATTGACAAGAAGAGGCTAGGTATGTGTAGACAGCTTGTATATATGTATGTACGGAGGATGTGTGTCAATATATCCACACGACGAGGATAGGAATACTTATAACAATGGGAGGCCAGAAAGAAGAATGCTCGTGGCAGCCGATTTAGCCCGTTCCGACAGCCAGGGGATGGAGGCGGATCCACGAAGAAGCGAGACGACGGATTGCCATTAAGAATAAAGCGTGGTTGCAATAAAGACGACGAGGTTTCTCCCTGTGTGTCCGTGTCCTTGTTCACAGCTCCCTTTGCGCAGTCGTCTTGTCTTCCCTGGCAGCAACCGGCGTCATGACGAGGGGACGGCGATCTGGAACCGAGCAAGAGCTGTGTCGGGCTTGGCAGCGCTTGTTCCTCGCTCAACGACTCTACAACAACCACCAACAGCCACGCGAGAAGCAGACAGGAGACAGACAGCGGGACAGGCGACGGTTAGCTATATCGGTATCGAAATTACTTCTGCCATAGAACCAATTCCTCACACCACTTGCAACGCGCTTCACTGAATCCTGCGATATTAACCCGCCGCGCCGCGCTTCCACCCTACCATGACCTACCCTCGATAGCTAACGAGCTGATCATCCTTTCGACTGACTGACTGACTGACTGGCTGGCTGGCTTATCCGATATTAACCCCTCTGTGGATATCTTTTCTGCTGCAGTTTCTGGTATGAGCTCTTACGACCACGATGCCGCGGACGGGGGATTCACACGCCCGCTGAGGTCCTACGAGGGAGGGGTGGGAGGCCCACGGAGGCCTAGTAAGCATATCATATTGGCCCTCCTCATCCAAAAGAAAAACGGTCATACTAAGAGTGCGATGGCATAATAGGACCTGTGACCGACTATGGCTCGTCAATGGTGCAGTGGATGCGGGTGCGCCAGCCTCGATACAAAGGATCACACAGGCTTGAGCGAGAAAGACCAAGCGCCAGCTACACTGTGGACGTATGTAGCTCCCTTGCTCGACCCAGGACACATTGTATATGGTTTTGATTTTTTTTGTATACGTATATACTACAACTAAGGGATATTGACTTGTTCGATTATTAGATGCTCCCTCCCCTGGCCCGGATCGATTCGCCCGCTGACACCATCCCCGTTCGTCATTTACACCAATCCATCGGCAAATCGAAGAAGCCAATTACGGTCGTAAGATGGACGCCAGAGGGCCGACGCTTGTTGACAGGAGGCCACACTGGCGAGTTTATGTTATGGAACGGTACCGCATTTAATTTTGAAACGGTTATGGATGTTAGTAAACATACCTGGTCCCCTTTGGATTGTAACCGTGGACGCTGACCGGGTTCGCAAAAAAACTACGCAAAAACCAAATTATAGGCCCATTATGATCAATATCAAGCTGGCGTAACGTCCGCTGCATGGTCGCACAGCCACGACTGGCTGATATCCGGCGGCCAAAAGGGTGATATCAAGTACTGGCGGCCCAACTTCAACAACGTCGAAACGGTCGACGACGCCCACCACGACGCCGTCAGGGATCTGTCCTGGTGTCCCAGCGATACGAAATTCGTGTCCGCTTCCGACGACACGACGCTGAAAATCTTCGACTTCACCGCCCGCATGTGCGAGATGGTTCTAACGGGCCACGGCTGGGATGCAAAATCGTGCGACTGGCACCCGTCAAAGGGCCTGCTGGTCTCCGGATCCAAAGACCACCAGGTCAAATTCTGGGACCCCCGCACCGGCCGCTGTCTGACTACGCTCCACAGCCATAAAAATACAGTGACCTGCACTAGATTTTCGCGCGTCAACACAAACCTACTGGCCACATCTTCGCGGGACCAAAGTGCCCGCGTTTTCGATCTACGGATGATGCGAGATATATGCATCTTACGAGGACATGAAAAGCCCATCTCTTCCATGACATGGCATCCGATTCACAGTTCGCTTATATCTACGGGAAGCGAGGATGGATCCATTCATCATTATTTATTGGATGAGCAGAACCTACCGCCTGGACAGGTTCCAACTGTCGCGCCATATGATAGCGCTGATCCTGCTAACACACCCGCCCAAGTTATATTCCCCGCCCACCGTATCCCCTATGCCCACTCATCCACCATATGGACTCTCGACTGGCATCCCCTCGGCCATATTCTCGCGTCCGGCTCCAAAGATAACTTCACCCGGTTTTGGTCCCGTGCCAGGCCTGGTGAAACCACTTATCTCAAGGACAGGTTTCACATTGGCGAGGAAGCAGCAGAAGCCCAGGGAACGTGGAATCGTGGCTTTGGTCGTCGACAGATGAAGGAGGAAGAAGAACAGGAGCTCCAGGATGAGGCAGAAGGGCTTGTCGATCAAAAGAAACCCGACGCTTCACTGCTTCCGGGTATCCAGGGAATTCCCGGCGTTGGCGATAATGTTGGACTTCCAGGACTTATCCCGGGAATTGGAGCTGTGCAGCCACCCCCGCCACCTCCATCGGGCATGGCGTCATCCATGCCGCCAGTCGACCCGAGCCGTCTGGCAGCAATGATTTCCTCCGGCTCGTTTCCTCCACCACAACTTGATTCTATACCACTAAACTTACGCCCGCCTCCATTTCCCATACCTGGTATGCAGGGGGGTGGCCTCCCACCACACATAGATCTATCATCTTTACAAAACCAGTTCTTTTCACAGCAACAACAGCACCAGCACCAGCACCAGCAACAACAACACCAACCCAACACATTTCAGCAGAACCAAAACTTCCCCCCTCAGGGTGGCGGGGGTTTCGCGCCTTCAGGAATACCAGGTCTTCAGGGCCAAGGCCCAACCGGTGATTCAACTGAGGATTTCGCGAACGGTGTAAGGAAACGCGTGCCGTTGCCAAGCCAGCAAGACAGCTTGATGGAAGAGCAACGACGGGGGAACTGGCGAAATATTAGATAAAAGGAAAGCAAAACCATATCATATCTTTTGACATATGCTATAAAAAGACCTGTAATATAGAACGGGGGCTGTGATTTGTTTTGAAATTTTTTTTTGGCGAGATGGAAAGGGACATTTACCTACATGCGATATCTGTTTTATTTCTTATTCCGTGGCATTGGTCGATGCCAGGTATCGAGCGAATTCGGGTGGGGAATAACGTGCGTATGGCGTTGGATCAAATCCTTTGTGTAGAGTTTCTCCCCCTTTTTCCCAATGAGCTTCCGCCTATACTTTAGCTATGGCTATGATGTTCCTGAGCACAGCTTTCCAAAGACTTTAGTGGTTGCCGTAAGGCGAATGGTTTAGCTCTCAGGCTATATTCCGTAAACAAAAAGCATGTCTGACAGTGACGAGGGGTGCCTTATAGTCCACCCTGGATAGAAAAGCTGGACAGGATCAAGACAAGCGTATTAAGGGCCGCCCACGAAAACGGAAGCCAGGTCGACATTTTATAATTGCCAGCTTCATAGACAGCTCCGAGACTGTTATTACCCAGTTCAGTCAGCCAGTGCTACCAGTATCCCTTTCATCACCATGTATATTCGAAAGTGAACCCGCAGGACAAAAGAAAAACTCACATAAGCCCCGTAACACTGCCCGCCAGCAACCCTTCTAAGCCCGCAATGAGGATATATGTCAACAGAACGGCCCAGACGATCTTCCAGCTGCGCCATTGCATCACTACGGCGCACAGAGCCACTGCCAGATGCGCCCCGAGATAGAAGAGCAGCGTCCAGAAGAGCGTGAAGCGCCAGATGTCGCTTGTGTAATAGAGATATTCGACCCCTTCGTGGTAGAAGCCTGAGGTGACGTAAAGAGAGGGAAACGGCGGGGTTTTGTAGCCCAGGGGGATTGTTTGGGAGAAGGACATTGTTTGGCAGTGTCTGGCTCCGGGTTTGGGGATTCGGGGGTTATGGCATGGGTGGTAAGTTGGTGATGCTATTTATGGCTGCGCATCCGTCGAATGCTTTTGTGCTATTCATCGGGGTTAGCACATAATATTGTTTCGTTTTCTCCGGCCTGATTGCAGTGGTTGGTCTTGTTTATTTTATTGAAACGATGACGGAGGAGGAAAGGAGGACGTAGTTAACGATGTTTGCTCTGTTTGCAGGTCCAACAGCTGGCGATGAACCTCGGCAGGTGTTTGGCGAACGCCGCGGAGCATGGAAGGGAAGGGTAAGGGGGGACTGGCGCGAACATACACACTTCAACTCGACTCCCATGCAATAACACCTACCAAAGAACAAGGAGGAATCTGTTCTCACTTGAAAATGGGGACTGAGAGGTCGCTCACAACTCTTCTTCGCTCGCTCCAAACGGTATCTGTGAATCAGGATGCTTTCGGGTAGGATGCGCCCATTTCTCCTAACACTTGAATGTCAAGCCCTGGGAACTGACAAATTGCGTCTCCAGCCTCCTACCATCATCGACGGGGCTTCTCTCGTTACTCGCCAATCCTTTGAATGTCACACTACTATCGTCACAGCTCCTGCACTCCCCAGCCCTGTGGAGCGGGGACTTCGACCTAGAAACATGCCGGCGCATTCTCAGCGTCTTCAATACCGCCGCGATCAGCGTCGTGCACAATGAATCACAGCAACAGGGGCCTCCGTCGCCAAATATACAAAGGAGAGGCCTTGAGCGGGAGGAATGGGTGAAGGCCGTGGTCCAAGGCGCAGATGACAAGTCCCCGCGATGGAGGCATACCATTTTGCTGGGTGGCATACTCCTAGGCATGGAAGGCCAGGACCGACAGAGTTTGCCCTCGAATCTGAGAAAGAAACTGGAATCCGGACTGGTGACAGCGCTGCAGCTTTCGTTGGGAGAGCTCGATTCATACCCACGAGTTGCGCGGGATTGTATAGCACTTGTGTTGAACTATACGTTCGAATTGCTGGCGGATGCGGAGAGAAGACGGCTAGATTATAACATTCTCCTTCCTCTTCTCGTGGATACTGTCTTTTTCTCTCCGGCAGGGTTCGAATCGGGATACTTCCTTGGTGCTATTGACCGGGACATTCGCGAGACCCCATCGAAAAAATTCGAGTGGCAGGCTCAATCGCCAACTTGCCTACACATTCGCGCAATCACGGCAAAGCCGCTGATCTCTTCATTGGGCCCTTTATCACGACTAATCGCACATGCCATTGAGAACTGCCAAGTGCAAGGGCGAGTAGTGCAAGCAGCGGATTCTCTCCTTGACTTCACGAGGACATTGATGGTTCAGTGGCGCCAGAATAAGCTCTCAGAGGTTGATATCTCTGAGGAAGCCGAGTTTCTAGATGAGACATCACTCCAGACGACGATTCCCATGCTTTGGCGATTACTGAAGACATCCGTGTTTTCTATTGTTATTCTTCTGAGGGCTGTTCTAGGAAGGGTACTGAGTGATCGCGTCCTCGCGGCTGATAACTGTGAGCTTAGCCCTATTCGCGGTCTTATCCGATTACTCTTATTAACTTTATGTTTTTAGGCGCACCCTTGCTTGCTCGCAAATCTTTACACATACTTCGCAACCTCTGTTTCGTTTCCGCACGGATTGGACATAATGCTTCTTCCCAGTATACCTTTGTTAATCTGACTGCAATCGACATCCTTTCGCAGTATCCAGTTGCCTCCCAAGAATTTTTAGAAAGTATCCGTCCTGCAACTACTGGCCGTATCCCAGATTACCCTATCGATAGATGTCTAGATCTATTTTTCCTAAACACAGCCGAGCATTTTGCTTTGACAGTATCCCCAGCCGTCAACGAGGACCTACTAATCGCTGCCGCACTTCCTTACCTTGCCGCTGGCGGCAACAACAACCTTTTGGAAATATTTGAGGCAGCGCACAGCGTCGTGCTATCCGTTCTCGCTGCGCCCAAGAGTGCAGATATGGCTGCGAAGCATCTTCCATTTTATGTCGATACACTTTCTACCGTATGTGCCTCGTTTCACTCATCAACTCTAATTTCATTCCCAACTAACAATTGATATCCATTCCAGGTCTTCCCCCAAAATCTCTCCGCCCGCCAATTCCGCCTAGCCTTCAAAACCGTGCTCCAAATCACCGCGCCCCCATCTCCCTTAGCAAACACCCAACCCCTCCTCCCCTCAATCCTTCTCGAGCTCCTATATAACAGAGCCCTACACGCACCCACCACCCCGCTAACCCCGCCCGTCGCCTCCACCTCCGCCTCCGTAGACCTTAACGCTATCAGTAGCAGTACGCCCCCCTTATCCGAACAAGCCGTCCTAGTCATGACCATGATCGACTGCCTATGCTTCCTCCGCCTCGACACGCTGGAGGAATGGCTGCCGCTCGTCGCGCATCTGGTCAATATCATCCCTGACAAGTCGATGAGGCAGCAGTGTCAGGAGAGGTTTTGGGATGCGTTGAGCAGTGGGGAGATGGATGTTGGTCGGGCGAATTTTTGTGTGACGTGGTGGAGTACGAAGGGTGGGAGGGAGATGGTGCTGTTTGGGGCTGAGGAGGATTTGAAGATTCCGTATATGAGTGGAGCGATTGGGGCGGTGGTGGAGCCGCAGAGTAAATTGTGATGGCTGTTGTCCGCGGGAGCCGGGGTGCCCCTAGGGTGTTAGGAGTTCATGTAGGAATAGCTAATTTTGTTTTTCAATTGAGAAATACCACTCTTACCTATATATTTTGATTGAGCTAAGTATGGGGCATAGATTTGGTCCAGGAAGATTGAGCTGAAAGTTCCCTCAACCAAGTTAGCGGCTTAATTTAACCTCCTACTTCCAACCCTCCAGCAGCAGAATGGAAATGAATCTGGATCGATACTAATAAGATTGCTTTGAAACCATGAAGAAGCGCGATGGAATAATTATAACGAAAATATAAACAAATAAACGAACATTTAGGAGTAGGCAGGCAAAAGATCAAATCAAAAATACCAAGAACTCAACTTAATGAAGAAAATATCACCTCCTTTCAACCCCCCAAATGCATACCCCTCGCTCAACTCCCCATCCAATCCAAAAACATATCCAAAAACGTCCATCCCCCCTTCTTACCCCCGGTGGTGGTCCCAGGAATCTTACAAGAAGTCCCCCTATCAGCCTCTGCCTGGTTCTCCCGGTGCTGAGAAACATCATCGCCAACACGTTTCTTACTACTATCATCATCACGATCATGATCACTCCTGCCGTTCCCACTTCCAACCGCATCCACTGCCCGACAATAATATCTCTCGCGCAAAGTATCCAAATGATTCTTCCGCAGCGGATCAGGACAACCTCCATTATCGCCGAGATCAAATAGACTCCATTGCCAGTTCTGGCCTGCTCCGTCTCCACTTCCTTCAGCCATTACGACCTCCTCCCCTTCCACATCCTCATCTTCACTGGTGCCGCTCCCAAGGCCCCTAGGCGGGCCGAAGAACAGTCTGACGTCGGACAGCATGGTCCAGTGGTCGGAGCAAGGGTGTGGATCGATAACTTCGGGATGCATGTTGTATGATGGACAGGCGGAGAATATATCTGGGTTGAAGGCTCGGGAGCAGAGGGTGATGAAGCGGGGGATCGTGCGGAGGTTTATGTGGCTGCTGCAGCCGCTACTACAGATGCATCGACAGGTGCCGGTGTCGTTTGCGGTGTTGGCGTTGATGTTGTTGTTGGTGGTGGTTGGTATGGCATTTATGCTGCCGCTATTGGTGGTGTCTGCGCTTATATGAACATGGCTTTGCACCTTGTATGAGTGGCAGACGCGGAGTTGGTGAGATTTGCAGCCGCAGGGTTGGTGAATATGGGCGCGGACCTGGCACATCTGCCCGTTTCAGCGAGTGGGTATCTTTATATATCGAAACTGGAGGATGAGATTTTTCAAGCGCTAATTTCCATGCAATGACTAACAGCCGTTCCTCCCTGGCGTGGGCTGTTTCATATGGTGAAGCTCAAGAAAAGTATATAGAGATTGAATGCTGATGATATAGGATGTTGCTTGGAAACAGGGCATGGAAGTCAAAACATGGAAATTCAGCGGAGAAAAGTTGCGTATATCGGTGCTTTCAAGGGGAAAAATAGTGGTAAGAAGGCTGCGTCGGTCCTGGGGAGAATTTCTGGTTTTTATATAGTCTTCAGAGATGGCATGCTGGAATTCTCTAGATTCACTCGTTGTGACCCAACAGGATCAGTGAAAGCAAACAGATAAGTAGGAGAGGAGAATGCCAATGCTGAAATGCCTGTGAAAGCGACTAAATTGTGCCATCATCATGCAGCTTTTTCTCCCGAATAGCAGAAAGCAATCTCCGCAGATCATTATACAAAGCAAGGTGATAAAGGGCAGCTAGTTGTATAGCAACAAAAGGATTCATAAGTGAACTAGGCGGATGGAACATGCCTTAGATTCATGATATCAATGCTCCTCTGAAAATGTTAAATTGAGTGCAACCATTGTTGTCCCTGGCGTAGCTATTCATGCTACCTCAGGAAATAAAGGGGATTCCAACCCGCGTCATGTCTCGATACTCAATGTACTCCTTGCCGAAAAAACCAATCAAAAACTTCTCCTCTCCTGAAAAAGAAGAATTAGATATCAGCACGAAGGTAAACGAATTTACAATTAGCATTTGGAGAGAGGCGCCTTACTCTGAATACGGCTGGAAAAGAACTTCCAGAGCACGATAGCATACGCAACGAAGCATACAGCGTTTCCCAAAACCATTTGAGTCCCTAAACCCCACCAGAAAAACCCAAAATAACTTGGGTGCCGGAGGATGGAGTAAATACCATCTTTGACCAGCGTGTGCCCTTCTCTACGTCGGGACTGAACGGTGTGAGTGAAATTTGTCCCAGCGTGTGCCATTGCCAACGACCGGACAAGTTGGCCCACCACAATTAAAACCAGCCCGAGCCCAATTTGCATCCGAGTACCACCGAATGCTAGAGATGCCAATTTCACGTATCTTTCAGACAGAACTAAGCGAGTAAATAAACATTCAGCCAGCGCAGAGGTGTGCGCAATATTATAAGCTGCGCCGTTCGAGGAGAGCAGGAAAGCAGATATCGACGCATAGGGTGTACTATATCGGGCCGTAATATAGTATTCGAGGAAATGAAATAGGCTGAGGGTTGTGAGGAAGAAAGGAGCGCGCCATAGGGGGTTCGACGACTTGAGGAGGAGGGAGGTTACGACGATGCAGAGACCGAAAACCTGGCCCAAAACAAACGAGCGGATGGATATTCCAGCTAGAGACTTCTTCCCTCCTGGCAGGATTGCAGGGTCGACGATTTCTCTGGGAGGTTTAGTAGTAGCACCGTTGTTAGCTCCCTCTGGGCTATAGGGGACGTATTCACGACGAGGGCGCCAATCGACCCCGGTTGAGGGCGGATCGCTCATGATTGGAAGGCCAAGAGGACTATTTGACGAAAACTTGAGCTATATGTGCTTATTTCGTTATCCTCAGTGGGGAGCCGGTATATATACAGGTAAGAATTATTCGTGTAGGTAATTTGTAGCGACAATCCGCACAGCAGTTAAGGAAACGCCTGGAGGAGGTGAGGTGGATGGAGCGGGAATTTTTACAGCGGTGATGGAGAAGCAGGAGAGCTGATCGGGCCCATTTTGAGCAGCTAGCTCAAAGCCATCAGCTCCCGAAATGATAAAAGCCCAAACAAAGAAAGTATCTAAACTAGTAGAAAGAGGGGGCTAGCTCCTGAAAACAGCGGCCGCGCATTCAGCGAGTGAACTCTGTAAGCTTCGTTGAGCATTGTTATATTGAAGCTGTGAACAATTTGATATTGTCGTCGCCGAACCGGGTTTAGCGCGGCCTGCAAGCTGAGCCGATGTGTTTATGTAATAATGACGTATTGTTTACTGGTTGCTACTCGCGGATGTATAGATTCCCCGCCGTGGTCCATACTATCAACACAGGGATCCAGTCGCTTTGCGCTGCAATCTCAGTCACCATCAATCTTCCAAACGAGAAAGATAACCAGTTGATTACGAGCTGAATCAGAGATCCTCGTGCTGTTGACGCAATGGCAGAACCAACGGAAAAGGAGAAAATGCTCCGTGGAGAGCTTTATCGCGCCTTCACACCAGAGCTTATAGCCGCGCGTACCAAGTGCAAATTGGCGTGTAGGAGATTCAATGATTCCGACGAAGTGACTCGGAGGCGGCAAGTTGAGCTTTGGAGAGAGTGAGTGAAATCCACAGGGTACACCATGCGGTATAAGTTCAACCTGCCCATCTTAAAATACCCGCACTTCCCCCTCCACCGGCACAAGAATGGCGGAGAAGGGGAGGAAGAGGGATGAGAATCCATCCGATTATAATCCTATAGTTAACAAATCTCCACATCACATCACAAAACAATTAACCCTTTCTCTCTCTCCCTCGTTCCCCCACCAGCATCATCGACGACCCCACTCCCCTCCCACCCCCAGCCGCCGACCCAGCCGCCGACGAGGCCCTCTTCGAAAATGAGCCCTGGATCGAGGCTCCAATCCGCGTGGACTACGGCTTCAACATACGAGTTGGTGCAGGCGCCTTCATCAACTTCAACTGCGTCATTCTGGACACCTGCCTCGTCACCATCGGGGCGAGAGCGCTACTGGGGCCCAATGTCAGTATATACAGCGGAACGCATCCGCTAGATCCCGCGTTAAGGAATGGGACCAAGGGTCCCGAGCTGGGCAAGGAGGTGCATATAGGCGAGGATTGTTGGATTGGTGGGAATGTTGATATTTTGCCTGGGGTTACCATTGGGAAGGGGGCGACAATTGGGGCGGGGAGTGTTGTTACGAAGGTCTGTATAACTGACTTTCTTTCTTTCTTTCTTTCTTTCTTTCTTTTAGCAATCCCATATAAGTGAATCATTCTCTCTAACATTGCTATGTTCAAAGGATGTGCCGGCCTTCCATGTTGCTGCGGGGAATCCCGCGCGGATACTCCGGCGGATCGAGACGTCAATGGCAACCTCCCCGCCAGATCCAGCTGCGCAGAGTTGATATTTTTCTTAGAGTTTGATACTGTTTAGGTAACTTCATCACGCATATTATGGACCATGACGCTTTCATAGATGAATATTTACTAGCTAGATTTACCTCAAGCGGAGAAGCCGGAACGAGGGACATAGAAAATGACAATTCTTAACAGCTCTTTAAAATGATGCCATGAACAATGTGTGTCAAAGCCAATTAAGCAAAAACCAAACACTCTAGTTACTTTATGAGGAGATATTGACATCCAAACCTCGAATGGCTTGCTGGAACGTTTCTGTCACCCTGAGCTTTTCTTCAATTTTTCGGGTTTGAAAAACTGCTTGATATTTCTATGATATCAGGTTGGATAGTTACTTTTTAAGTGTATATATATCCTCTACTGTGATACCATCATTATCTAAGTTGAATTGCTAAAGATAATACTGTTTTACAGATATATCTGTCACCAAAGTGAACTCATACAAATGGTACAAGTTTCATTGTAGCAATATTTTCATCCTGGCGGTCAAGTAGTTACACTGTTCATTGATAGTAAGGGCATGTGGCATTAGCTAAGTTGCTAATTTAACTTGTGAATCGTGATCAACCTGAAAGAAACAGCTTGAACAAAAATATCATCAGTTGTCAAAACTCGTTAGTTACCATCATCATCAAGATACGTCGGTAAATGGCATTCTCGATCCATTGAATGATCCGAGGTTATTCCAAAAGCAATAATAACAACAAAGATTAACATATTCTAGTCACCTCCCTGGAAAGAACTTTCTGCAGAGAAAGCGTTGTTCCACCTACCTATGCCCCAATTTCTGCCACCAACGCAGGATGTTTAATAATAAGAAGAAGAACAACAAGCATAACAAACATAAAAACATCAGCAAAGCGCGGGATTATTACGGTACTGGACATGTAGCTAGAGCCCTAGATTCCATGGATATGACGCCGAGTGAGTCCTCCCACAGTTAAACACAGACACAAGCTTTTCCTTCCGTGCGAGTGGGTTTCATAGGCCCTGCTGATCCCGAAAGCTTCGGGAATAAGGGTCTCCCTTCCATGATTCCATCCAGGCTTCTAGCGCCTGGGGTTGGGCACCCCCGGGCTCCGGGCAGCTTTCCAAATTTATTTCCCTTATTTCCTCACTCGATGACGATGACGAATGTCGAATGTCGAATATCGAAGAGACGCTCACCAAAAAAATAAAAATAAAAATAAAATAAACAAGAAAAAGGCCTGGTTATATAGGTCCATTTAATCTATTTGATGTTATTGGTTTTCTTCGTTGTTGTAACCCATTCCGAAGCCCGTGGAACAAAGCCTGCGGTCGTTTCTTTTCACTTTCGGGCGAACCCTGCGCGAGAAACATGGTTGGCGGGACAAAGAGAGGTGAGTGATGGAGGGAAAATGTGGTAAAAGCGGGGGGAGGGGGTTGTGGGCATGTTTTCTTTTTTCTCCTTTTTATTTTTATTTTTATACTTTCCCCTTCACTCATCCCCCTGTTCCCTGAATATCTCATCTGACAGAACTGTAGGAGAGAGGAGAAGGGAAAAACGGTCCTAGAAATGAAGTTTTCTCCGAGAATGCTTCCCAGCGGTATTTAGAGCTGAACTGGCCGTACAGTACGCCTCAGGAACTGGTTCAATATGCAAGCTGCAGCTCGAACGCTTAGCTGCTGAAGAGTTTGGCGGGGATGGCTCGTTGATGCTCCGGAATGCTCAGCCCCCACACCGCAGCAGGCTCCTAGCTCTGGTGTACAGTACGCTGTAAGTTGGGAGTGTGCAGAATCTATCCAGGCCCCATTCGGTTCCCATGCTCACATTGTCCACAGGATATGTCTTGCGAGAAAGATGAAGGGTGAATTTGCTCCCGAGGTCCAATCCTGCTCAATCAGGCAACATCACATGACCGCCGTCTTGGCCCGCAGTCCACGCTAGAATACAGCCACCACGGAATGGAAGAATTGCACACGCGAGGAGGAGCTGTGTGGAGGGCTGGAAGCAGACGAAGCTGGCTGGTTGGCAGAAGCGAAGGCTGCAGATAGTTAGTCAGGGAAGAAAGAAACGCGGGATCCCAGGGTGGAGGAGAAATTGGCGGAATGTCTTTGTTTGGGCGGCCAGGCAGACACCGCAGTACGGCGGACTAGGTTGGCTTGGAATGTCAGTTTGTATAGTTGCTGGACATGTCTAGCCCTGTATCATGGCTGGTTGGAGTGCAAAAGAGCTGAAAAGAAAAGTATTATTGGTAAATAATAAATGAGAAAAAGGGATAATTTGATGCTCGTTTATAATAGTAGTAATGTGTAGTTGGTAGTTAACTTACAGTAGTTTGTGCTCTGTGGAGTGAAGAGTGAACGCGTCCAGCAGCGCATCGTCATTCCTGTTAGAGCTCAATACAAATTATTTCAACGACAACCACCAACCATCACCACCATCACCACCACCACCTCCACGACAACCAACCGATAGATACCCTCAGCACCAGCAGCCAACCACTCGTCTCCCCGTCCAGCCAACCACAGCGACAGATATCCCTTCTCCACCCACTTGCCTCCGTCTGCAGTTTACGCTGTATCTCTGTCTCTCCTTTCACCTTGCCTTCACTTTCGGTTGTTTCCCTTGTGGCCCTCTCGACGCCCATCACCAGGCGCTGGCCTCAGATCGTACCCCTCCGTCCCTGTCGAAGCACATAGATAGCCTTTTTTTGGCAGCTGTTTTTGCGCTTGTTGACTCTGCCAGATGAAGCTGCTGCCGCTGCTCCAACAGACCGCCGTCGCTTGTCCATCCTCATCCCTAGCCTAGAACTCCCCTCCCACCGCCCACCCCCTGGTCCTCAGCCTCTAACGCGCTCTCTGCCTGGAGCTTGACTCATTCTTGCTCAACCAATTTTCCCGCCCAATTATTCCACAAACCGTCACTATCGTTTCTTTCGAGTTTGGCGGGAAAAATGTCATGGCAGCTTCCCCGCTAGATAGCTCTAGCACCCCACACCCTGCTGCTGTAGCTGTTCCTCCTCCAGGCTCCCTGGATGTTCCCATGGAAGGTACATATCCTCAGTCTACACGGAAACGTCCTCGTCTTGACAGTGGGAATCATTCAAACGAGTCTATGACCATGTCCGTCCCCTCCCCAAACTCAACCAGCGGCCATTGCGACGACCAGGTTGCCAGCGGCGACAGCCTTGTCCCTCCCGTTACTGCGCCGGTGCCAGAGCCAGAAACCCCAAACCCACAACGTCCCTCCAGCAGAGTAACGATCAATATGAAATCTCCCACTCTCCACGATGATTCTTCCTCTCATACCGCCGAAGAAGCTTCGGCAATATCCGACCAACAACAGGAAGACCAACATGAGCACCACCACACATCTCTAGATATGATATCCCAGAACCAAACGGAAATATCCATCGCCTCGTCACCGTCGCACAGCCCGGAGATCGAGGTTGCTGAGGTGGAAGATATGGATCAGGATCCCAGCACATCCAACTGGAGGTCATTAGGAGATGCTCTTAGAGCTCCGGAAGAACCTGATCTTGTGCACGTGCATGACGGGGTTTCCCTGGCGGAATCCTTCCCACGACTCAGACAGGACTGTGATGTACGGGAGGCAGTAGAAGAGACTGCGAGTTTCCTCGAAAGAGGTAATATATATTTTTTCTTTCCTGTTGTTTTTATTCTTATTCCACCTCCTCTTCTATTTGTGTTGCTATATTTATTTTGATAGTTTTTTTTTTGTGATGTACTGTACATTGACTAATGGCCAAACTATGGCATGTATCTCGATATACAGGTCACCCTCATGACATCACAATCTTTATGTCGGTTAAGAACTGGCTTGAGCTCTGCGTGAATAACCTGAGTAGCATCACATATGCCACCGTTGCTGAAGATCGGGACGTATGGGAGGAGGTCCCAATGCTTATGGAAAGTCTTTTACGGCGGCAGTGAGTAAATGCACTAGAAGTCACTTTCAATATTTCTAGCATCTGCTAATGAAAATGGTAGGATTGATTTCCAACCTGACGAAGGAGAGGGCCCGTGGAAATGCTTTGAGGATTTCTCCGTGGCATTTGGCCGTCTTGCCATTCATATGACTCGCATCGATCTTGTAACACTAGATGATTATCTAAACGACATAGATTCCGCGCCAGATCTGCTGTCGAAAGTTTATTTACCCGCCTTGGGATGGATATTACAGGTCCACACAATTCCATTTTACAAGATGATGGAGCGAACTTTTGGTGCCGAAGTTATTAACTTTGTGGCCCGTGTCAACGACCAACTTACTGCCGCTCCAGTCAATCTCGTAAAACATCTGTCAGAGTTCGCGCATATGCTTCTCAAGGCTCTTCAACCATGGCCACAGTTCGCAGGCACCTTCGTATCTCTACTGACCATCGCCCATAACGTTGTCGATTCTGGAACGGAGCGGAAGAGGTACCATGCAGATGATGAATTAATCGCATCAGCAGAACTTCTTGATGCCATTGAATCCGTGTATACATTCATGCGCTCCATAGATACCGAGTATCAATCTTCCATCTCGAAGAAGTCTTCTTGGGTTACCAATGACAGCAGCGAGTCTGTTCTCCGTTACGTCGGGTACACGTACCATAACCTTGCCTTGTTGAGTAGTCAGCTGGCAACGCAAATGACGCATGATCTTGGCGTCGATGTCCCCGAGAATGCCAAACCGGAGGAGTATCCCGCCATCATCCACCTGGGCTGGAAGTTCCAGGTTTTAAAGCGGCATATCACAGAGGGTCGAATGGAACTCCGAGTCTTTGGTATGGAAACTATGCAAGCTGATCTTGTCGGTGTCTGGCGCCAACATATCCAAGGAAACCCCGCTGGCATTAACTATCCGATTATCCAGTATCTTGTGAAATTCCTGAGGGACAGTAAGATCGTGGAGTACATTGTCGGTGTGGATTCACATCCACAATTGATTAGTCGGAGTGGAAACGTTGTCGGGTTCCTTGTTGTGACATCCACCTACACAAACAACGATACTGATATTATTTGGAACACTGTGACTGAAAGTGAAGACCCGAGAACCGTGGCGGAGGTTCTGGGAATGCTAACTCGGACATTTATTATGCATCAATCCGGGTCGAATGCGTTGAATTATCTTTGCACCAAACTCATAGAATTGCCTTTGAACCGCTTCGATGCACGGATGCTCGAATATAGCGACTGCCTTTTAAATGCCGTGAGGGATAAACATACTGAGAGAATGCGCCAACCGCCTTATGACCATGTGCATGTAGATGTGGTCCCCTATCGTCTGTGTGTTCGCCTGATTCGTGACGCCACGTCCATCAACGAGTTTTCCGCCGAGCAGAAAACAAATTTGCAAAAGTTTGCTAGCAAGCAGCTTTCGCATCTACTGTCGCTTGGCCTGGATGACAACGATAAAATGGAAATGTACAAGAAGTGCATCGATGATATATCTGAAATGAACGAATTTGTGGTTGGTAGTATACAAGCCCTGAACGCTCTGATACCTCCTTATGATAGCCTAGACATTCGACGTCTGGCGCTGGATTTCGATTTCACTCGGTTAATAATCACAGAACTCGCCCATACTTTTGATACTGTCTCTACCGATTTCTCAGACCCTACTGTTAGAAACTCTCTTCGACCCCGAATTCAAATGCTTCTTCGGATTATCGAAAAAGTGCCAGAAACTATTACTCCAGAACTAAGCGAAGTTCTCTGGGACCGTGTATTTATGTCCAAAAAGGTCGGCGAATGTGGTCGAAGCTTGGCTTGGGAAGTACTCCCCAAAGCTGCAGTTCGAGCTGCAAAGCGAAATCCGTTCCTCGAATCTTACCTCAACATCTATCTTCCTCGAATCTCCCCCGAGGACTATACCCCTGATATTCTAGCATTTGCGGAGCAGGCAGTTAGTTACGAAATTCGCTTCGATCCGCCCCCGGATGTGGACGAAGATGAGATTATTACCATTCCGGGCATGGATCGAATATGGCATTTTATCCTCACGGCACCCCCGGGAACGATCGAAATGAAAGCTATCAACTTCGCGATAGATGTTTACCTTGATCATATATTGATTCGCAGAGCCCCACGCTCCGCAGCAGAGGCTACACATGTCGCATTGGTGGATCGCTGCGTTAGTCAGCTCACAGCAGCTGCCGCGAAATGCAAAGCTTTCACTGACGGCTCCATAAGCGGCGAGGATGAGCCTATGGTTATTGTTCCGTCTGATGGCGAAGTGCGAGCGGAAGAATTACGATTTACTCGCTCACTTCTTTTCCTGCGCCAACTACTTCAGGGACTGCGAACGCGGCCGCAATACACTCCACCCCAAGTCAGCCCGCAGGAGTCAATTGTCAGGGACGATGAGATAAATGGGCAAGTTATTGAACTGTCGTACCAAGCTTTCAATGGAAATTCTCAAACAAAAATTCGCACTTTAAGGATAGGAGATCTTTCCACTGCGTCTGATTTGGCTGAGAAGTTAACCAGGCTCACCGGCTTTACGAGTTTCTCTAGTTTTAGCTGTGGACAACGGCTGGACCTTGCTGCCAATGCTGATCAGACGTTGCGAGATTTGAAACTCGTAGGCCCAGGGCTCCTCATTATTCGAAAGAATCCTGACGCTTTCGATGCGTCGGCAGGCGGACGACGTCAGTCGTTGACTTTGGTTGACTCGGAGGTTTTGAAGCATTTCGAAGATCTCTATGACTTGCTGAGCCTCGAGGAGAAGTTATCTAAAGAGGTGTGTTTTGCCTTCGTCATTCTCCCCCCACCCTTCTCACTTTTGGATCGGTCAGGGTAAACTCATGAATGTAAATACTAACAATTCGTGCGGTTAGATATTTGACTTCCTAGCTGTCTTCCCGCCCCAGCAGCGCGTTCGAGATTTCGTCAAATCCAAAGATACATCGGAGCCGGAGATGTTTCCGTTGGAGAAGCCATACAAGCTTCTATACTCCATAAAAGCTCTCACAACTTGCATAGGCGAACAAATTTTAGATGTATGTTGGCGATCGATTGACAACAGTCATTGTATGCCGAGAAGCGAGTAACTGACAAATCTTGTGGTTAGAATAATACCGATCAAGAATTTATATCCCACAGCATTCAAAATCTGGTTGTGTTCATAACACGCCCGCAAATGGCTGAGGGTGTAGAAGATAACGCGCTAAAGTTAATATTTGCACGCAATTTTGTGGAATGTCTTTTGTTTGCGTTGACGGGTAAGTTACTAGAAGGAATTTGCTCATATGCCCCTATGGCAAGCAGCCACCATATTAATGCTCAATAACAATTTAGCAAAATCGACGCCAGAAGACTCTGAACCGTTATTCCCCAACCCGTTAGAACTAGCCACTCGACTTTTATACTTTATCTCCCTCGGTCAAAACCTTACTTCCAAACACCTCTCGGAAATCTCCATACAGAAACTAATATCTAATTCCTTCGCCGTCATCATCGAGGCCTCGATGCATGATAGCCGTGTTTGGGACGCCGTAGAGCAAAGCACTCAAATCAAGGATCTCATGTTCACATTGCTTCTGGCGGAATCCAGACAAAATGTACGCAAGAGCGTTGCGGAAATTATATTTGCCACCTGCGGTACCTCCCCATCTCAGAAACGGGTTTGGAAGTCCGACAGCCAGACGAAGGCAGGTGTTGAAGTCGTTGGCAAGCCCCCTTCGGCCACGACAATCCATATTGTTGCAACATTATGGAAACATATTTCCGCCCTCTTCCCGGACACTCTTGAATATGGACAGTCTTCCCAGGAGTTTTTCGAGGTTGCGCTTATCCTTTTTCAGACTGTTGCCATCCTTTCTCCTGAAGACTTGATTTTTAGAAAGTATCTTAGGCAATGGGGAGATATACTTCTTAGCCATCACACGAATGAGGTTCGTTTTGTTTATATTTCTATTTCCCATTTTGTGTTTTATATCGTTGTGAGTGCGCCTGGTTACTAAACCTTTTCAATTTTTTCTCTTTAGTTTGTTGGTCGAGAGCCTGTTGATTACATTGTTCTGGGGTTTACTCATCTCTTGAAAATGTGCCTCGAGCTCTCGCATTCCATAACTGGCACCATGGATACAAGGTAAGGAATACCCACCCTCAGCGCGGCATATGAACGCACATGAACCATTTAGCCTGCCCGATTCTAACTGAAAATAGCAACCTCATGGAAAAGCTATTCGCCACCTTTCTATTCCCCGAGCTCTCCGATCCCTCTGAGACTGAGGATATTCAACCGAGCATTCCTGTCATGCACAATGCCACCAGGCAAGAGATATATAATATTCTCTTACGCCTTTGCGAAGATCAAACAAACTATGAGAAAATGCTAACGTTACTTGATGATGTCATTCCATATGGTATGGGGTTCCCGCATTGCGATTAATTCTAGTTGGATAATTGTTTCCTGGTGGTTATTTTGCTGAACGTTTTCCAGACTATACCCACGAACCAAATTGGATTTTCGACCGATACAAAACGATCCGTTCTCCCGAAGGCTATGCGGGTTTGAAAAACCTGTCGAATACCTGCTATTTGAATTCTCTCTTTACGCAGTTATTCATGAACATTGATTTCCGAAAGTTCATGATTGAGGTACACGTTTCTGACGGAGATTCCACTCAGAATCTACTTGCAGAGACGAAAAAGGTATTCGCCTACATGCAAAATACCTGGCAGAAAAGCGTCGATACCCAAGAAGTCGTGGATACTATCCGAACATACGACAATGAGCCGATCGACATCAATGTTCAGATGGATGTAGATGAGTTTTTCAACCTACTGTTTGATCGATGGGAAAGCCAGATTCGGTCAGGGGACGATAAGAAACTTTTCAGATCTTTCTATGGCGGCCAGCTTGTGCAGCAGATCAAGTCGAAAGAGTGTCCTCATATTTCGGAGCGCCTTGAGCCGTTCTCTGCGATACAATGCGATATTAAAGGGAAGGCTGGGCTTGAGGATAGTTTGCGGGCATATGTGGAAGGGGAGGTGATGCAAGGGGGTAGGTTGAATGAAGTTAATTGTGAAGATACTTGTTCGGGTTTACTAAAGTAGTGTGCAGATAATAAATACTCCTGCACTTCGTGTGGGCGCCATGTTGATGCGGTCAAGAGGTGAGCTGTTAATGTGCCGTGTTTTGGTAGGCGGGGAAGAGTTGCAGTTACGCTAATTTCGTTTCTTTTTTATGAGTAGGGCTTGCTTGAAAGATCTCCCGGATAACTTGATATTCCATCTCAAACGCTTCGATTTCGACGTCATCTCGATGATGCGCAGCAAAATTAACGATGAATTCCAGTTTCCTGAACGTCTTGATATGACACCCTACACGGTCGAGTATCTGAGTAACCCCGGCACGCCAATTGCTCCAGATATCTTCGAGCTGGTAGGTGTTCTTGTGCACAGTGGTACCGCCGAATCTGGTCACTATTATTCGTATATCAGGGAGCGTCCCACTCCTGCAGATCCCAGTGCCTCATGGGTTGAATTCAATGACTCCGACGTTAGCAGATTCGATCCTTCCAAGATCCCTGATCAGTGTTTTGGTGGCATGAACGACCCGATCCACGGCTCGAACATGGGCCCAGTTCGCTTTAACAAAGTATGGAACGCGTACATGCTATTCTATCAACGGGTGAGTAGTATGGAGCAAGCTAAATCTGTTTATGAAACATCCCTCGGAGATGCACCAGTCAGTGTCCCACTACCTACGGAGCTTGGAAACCACATTGCATTAGAGAACGAAATTTTCATTCGGACCTACTGTTTGTTGGACCCGTATCATGCTTATTTCATCCGTGCGCTCCTGGAACAAGCAAGAAGATTTTGTGCCACTGAGGAAACCGAGTTCAGTAAGATCCAAAAATTAGCCATATTCCTCGCCCTAGACAATTTAGACCAAATCATATCGAGGTCTAAAGCATTACCCGAATTTGAGAATATCATCATCGAATTGGGGAGAAGTGTCAATGAAAGTACCGAAGGGGCTATGGCAGTCCTCAGTTGGACTATAGTTCGACCCTTAGGTATTCGAGATCTTCTTCTAAAGAGCCCCAATAACCTTGTCCGCGATGGGTTTGGTCGACTGTTGATCACCGCCCTCTCACGGCTACAGGAGCCGCTACGGGATGAAGCAATAGAAAATGGCGAACAAGCTAGCTGCGAAAGCGATTATGCGATGATGGTTGAGAATATTGTTACCACACTTGATGAGCTGTGGGGTTGTCTACACGTATATTCGCGTGCCTGGGACGATTATTTCGAGCTGCTCCTTGGTATTGCTAACTTTGGCACTTTGCCTGTCCATGTCATGCTTGAACATGGCTTCTTGTTAAAGTGCCTGGAAATGGTCTGGCTGGATAGAGAGGATAGCAAACGGTTGAAACGACAATATGGGAATTATTTCCGGCTTATTGAGAAAGGTCGAAAGTATTCCCACTTCAAACTCGTGGAGGTCCTTTATATTTTGATGACGCATATCGACTTCACACTGGTGCCCTCACCTGACAATCAGCCTCGGGATTGTATACAGGGTAAATATTCTCTTACCATGGCGGAAGCCGAGCTGGTTCGACCCGTTGGAAGGAATAGGGATCTCATAGTCCTGAGAAAAATCCTGGAGCAGCAGGCGAATCCCCCAGTTTCGCGGAAGATAGTGAGCGTCTTCTTGGAAGCTGACCCTGAATACGGTCTAACGGACAGCATCTGCAAGGTCCTTGAGGAAGGCTTGCGGGCTTCTCCAGCCTACCTCTGTGTTCCTTTCCTTGAAGCTACGTTGGTTTTCTGCCAAATGTGTTCGGATGGTGAGCAGGTAGCCAACATCATCGACTACGTATCCAAAGGCGTAGACTCCATTAATGACAGTGGAGGTCGCGAACACCTGGCTTTCTTCCAGTCGCTAGTGAAAGCCAAAAACGAAAAGGCCGACAAGGATGAATACTGGTTCTGGAGCTCCGTGGTCGACCGGATACCGGATTGGGCGCCTACACTTCTTCAATACCCTGAGAAGGCAGTTAGGAATGGGACACTGGATTTCCTGCGGCAACTCCTTTTCTCGAAAGAATATGAGGATATCACCGACGATTTCCGCCAGTTTTACAAGAAAATCGCCAGGGATTTGGCGCAGACGTGCGTGGACAAATTGCGCAGGACTTATCTTACGCCAGCGGACGCGCAGCCTCCTGAAGTTAAGGCGATGGAGACAATTGCGCTTGTGATCATGCATTGTATAGAGGTGTACTTTGATGAGAGCGACAGCGCAGATGCGGACTTTATTCAGCAGGCTACAAGTATGGCGAAACCAGATCTACTTTATTTAATATTTGTTTATGAATGATCACGCTAACTTCTTTGCTAGCTGTCATCTCAGCACTAGAACAAATGGCCGTGGATATCCCGGAAGAACTGATGTCTGGTAAGCAGCCCCATATCCATTTTGTCTTTATTTTCTTTTGTTTGTTTCTCTAACCACCACTCCTTTTTTCCCTTTTCAGGCTCTGACTTCGCTTCAGATGGCTGGGAGGATAACTCGATGATGGGGAGCGATTCCGATGTTGGGCTCACCGGGTCGCCGTGAAATAAAGCTATGGCGCACATCATGGTGGCGTCCAACGTGTAGTGGGCGTTAGAAGGGGAGTCATTTTTTTTACATCCTTTTTGAAAGACAGTATAAATCTCCTTTTTATTTTTGTTATTTCTTTTTCCTGAATTATTTTCTCATTCTCTTTAACCCTTTTTGTTCAATTTCATTTTACGGTACCTTTTTTTTTCCCTCTTCCTGTCTTGGGTTGATGATTGACCACTGAATGACGATTTCCGCATCCATCCCGTTCTCCCCCTTCTGCTGCATTTATCTGGCGTTAAACTTTTCTCTGTTCTGTATTTAGAGGCAAAATGGGGCCAGTGTATTTAAATGGGGGAGGTCTTTTTTTTCTTCACAAGGAAATCTTGGTCTTTCAGGATGCCTGGGGCTCTTGGTCCTCTTTTGCCTTTCTCTATCATCATATAAGTGAATGGTTAGGAGAATGCGGCGTATGCCATCTTGTTTCTCTCGCTTCACCTCCTCCTCTGAGGGTCATGTAAGTTTGCATTTGAAATGAGGTGAAACCATCTCTCCGTCGGTTCCTTTGACTCGGGGTTACGGACTCTGCGCTTACTCTTTTTCTTCTTCGAGTGTTTCCCCCTCTATTTTCTATTTTAAATGTATATGGTTTGGACGGATGTCTGGTTCTTTTCGATTGTATGAGCTATCTATTGTTCCTCAACCTTCTTTTTGTTTGAAATTTTGAGCGCATCAATGACTATGGATGAGATTCAGTCAACAACTTTACCTGTAAGAGATGATGGGATGGATGTTTCTATGGCTATTTTACCATCCGCAGCTCGCTCCTCTCTTCAATTCAGATCCTTGGTCTCCATCACCATTGTGGTGTGCTTCAATGCGTTACCCATGTCAATGTTTCATATGATTGAGTTATGATCATCAAAAAATATGTAGATGGCATTTAGAGTTCTGGTTGTATGAATTCACCTCACCAATCATGACAACATGTCCATCCATACAAATAGCAAGAGAGGCACCAAGTCGCCGCTTTGGTGTATTGTGGAGTCTCCCAGACTCAGTCGTCCACCGGCACGAAAACTAACACATCAACACTGTGTTGTCTGGCTGATGCATGCATAGCTTCGTACGCTTTAATTAATAGATAGAAATGGAGTGCAAGCACTGTACATACATAAACACACACGGGGTAATTCTGCAACGAGATCTCTATCTTAATCAGGTTCTATCCACCCGAAGCTATGGAGGGTGTCAGAAGAGAAATGTCATTCCATCGGTTTATTTTACCTTGTATTTATCAAGAAAAGGGAATACATATTGGTAACTTAGTAAAGCGGTGAATTCATGTCAACCTATAGCTACAAAAGAAGGCAGGGAAATCTATATAAGAACTGGGCTGCAAAACACAAGCAACCTAGAGGTGTACACTGGCTCGGATAACAAAAAGGCCCTTGAACTCCGTGCATCCACGTTTGTCAATCGTCTATTGGTTATTTTATTACGTTATTTCTTGTCTCCACCTATCTCAGTATTACTAGGATCCCTCGCCGCCATAACACCAATTGATTCCAGGTTTACATTGTTAGGAGTGGTTTTGGGAAACTTTATATGTTGTCGTAACGTGAATCTCCGCCGGCTCTCTGTGGTCCCTGTCAATGGTCTCAATGCTGCCCGCCGAGATCACATAGTCATTGTTTTTTGAATTTGGATCAAAGGCCTGCACGATCCTTTCTTCGCTATTATCTTCCATTGTTGTCAGGCCCATTTCAATCCGGATCCGGTTCTGCTTTTCTTTCCTCTCAATCCGGGTGAGTTCGTGAGTACCGCTTGTTGTGGTTTTGCCGCGGCTTGAACCTGTCGTGGCTAGGCGGAAGGTTTTGGTGAACAGAGGTTTTAGGACGGGGAAGTTGACTGCAATTATGGCGACAAACTATGTTTAAGACAAATCAGTTAAGAGTTATTTTTCTTTTCCGCAAAATTGTTCAACCGCGACCTTGGAAGTGTTATCTTACAGTTTCTCGAATTGACCAGATAGTTCCAAGGTTGATCGACGCAACGTCTTGTAGGCAAATAATGCAGCGCAGGAGAGTAGCTAGGACAATAAAAATGCCAGAGCAAAGCCACGCCCCGAACAGAAGTTTCCTATCATTAATACGTGAGCCGCTGTTTGTGTATATGTGGAGTGGCTAGGTCGCCATTCATACCGTCGTAATGGAAGCTTTACTTTCCACAGTAAGGGGAGGGGGATGTAAATAATCATGATATCGGTCCTTCGACAGTCAGTAAAAGTCCATGTACGAAAATTTCCAAGGTGGACATACGTCACATTCGTCGTAACTAAGGCTAGATAATTGGGGATGTTCAATGCACAAGCATCTTGCCGCATACATTAGTTCACTTTTCTAAACAACAATCTTGTTCGGCAAACTTACCACCAGGATATGGATAAACCTGCCAGACCTTTTGTATCGGATAGCATCGGGTTAGAATAACGATAATTGTGGCAATGTAGGCCAAAACACAGGTAACGGCGGTTACTCTAACGGCACGTTGCTGGCTAAGGTTCAGACTGAAGGCACAGCAAGGTCAGTATCAGATGTGAGACATTTGAAGGCAGAATAAAGACTGACGTGAGCCTGTTAAAGAGGAATAGCATGCACGCTTTGAGGCACCATATCAGCGTGACATATAGACACCAGCCTGCAAGAAGACATTTGGTGCCAATAACCATCCGTCGTTTCTGTTCCTCAGTAAGCTTGAGGGCAATTTCGTCATTAATTCCCGTAGTTGAGCCATATTGACCTGCAGAAAGGATGTGTTAGAAATGATAATTCTGTAGGCAGTTCATTGTATAATGCTTTGTTTTACCGATTAATTCGAGCATGCACAACTCAGCCTAATGTTTGCGTCAATTCCCTGGCCCAAAAATAAAATAAAATAAAACAAGACGCGAACTGGGAAAGTTCTAAACACACCGTCCAAAAGATAACTGCGAGAGCAGCGAAGTAGTCATCCCCATCCCATTTTCGACCAATAAGCCTGCAGCGGTAGATTATTCTGATAAATAAAATGAGCAGCCCGATGCCATACTCGGTCCATGCTTCAGTCTGGAACGGCGTCGCCATCGTCAACGAAATTAAATAAACCTTGTAGAACCCTCACGGAGGAGTAGCGCTGCATATATAGATCGGAGTTCCAATTGGGACGCCAACATATCCTTTGCAGTAACAAATCTCTTTGCATAGATGGAAACGATCATTCCCTCAGGAACGGCTGCTCTGAGGGTGTGTCAAGGGGGTTTTAACGAAATCATTTTTGTTTGCCTGAGCAACTTGCTCATCAAGAAGGCTCCTTGAAAGTTTATTCGAGCAAAATCCACTTTCTCCATCAAGTAGTTATCCGCTAATTTTAGCGCAGCAACTGCCAACGTTATGTCCAGTCCAAGCCTCTTCCCGGAGGTTACGAGCATGGATGTTGGAAAACTATCCTGAGCCGAAAGCTTAATGTTAACATTTTATGGGGGCTTTTTTGGAAGAAACAGGGGGCTCCTTCATGAGAATGGCAAATTGAGTGGCTTGAATCGAAAACTCAAACTCCTTCAGAGGCCATGACAGGCCTATCATACCGAGGGGCGCTCAGGAATCCAAGTGGATGGCGCATGGAGACTCGATCTAGGGGGTGGTGACACGCCGACAGCCAATAATTTCGTAAATACCCAAAGAACCAGTGGCTCTGTCCGCCAGAAGCGGGGATATCTTTTCTGTGCGCAAAGGATCCCGCCCGACGACCTATTAATACCAGACACCCGCCCGTTGGGTTGTAGTGCCAATGGTGGAACACCAGCAACTTTATGATTTGAATCAGAAGAGAAGCCGATCTCGCCATCATTATCTCATTCTAACGTTTTTCCCCGAGTCAGAACAAAATGCTCGAGTCCGCTATCCCTGAACATCTCCTGCAAGAGAGGACGAAGCCTGTTAACACGCCACCGAATTTTAATCCGCCTTTCCCAGCGTATTCTGCCCGGTTCCCAAAATGCACAAAGGACCTAGTCATGGCAGTCATCGGTGCTCAGTACGCTACGCCCTCTGATGAAGATGGGTCGGCAATGTCCACGCTGTCAGGATTTATCAACAGTTCAGCTGCTACCAAGAAAAAGCCATCGTTTTGGGAGCTAGCATCTGTAACTGATAATCGGGGGGCACATAATATTGCTATCCTTGCGTACTGGACAGATAAAGAGTCTTACACGGAATGGGCGAATACCAGCGGATTTCAGAGCTGGTGGGACGCGCTGGACCCCGAAGCACAGCCCCATGGGTGGTTTCTCGAGATATTTTTCCCAACAATTGACCGGTTCGAAACCGTCTTTTCAGACAACGAAGTCCCCGAGGGTGCAGCACATATGAGGGAAAGTATCAGCGGTCCTCTCAGGGAACATGTGTATTGGGGTAGCATGCGCGATCGTTTACCCATAGCACAAACGGATGAACTCATAGGCGAGAGCGGTAACACAGCGAACAAGTCCACGAACTCTGTTTTACGACGCCGTATCCGCGTGGGCGGGAAGCAAAACCTTACAGTTATTCGCTCAGGCCAAGACTGGTCGAATACTCGTCCTGAGGAGCGAAAGCTGTACGTCGAAACCATGCATCCCGTCCTCATCAAAGGAATGGACTTTCTTCGCGACCATGGTGAAGATGTGGGGTGTTATAGTTGTCGGTTCATGGATATTGTCGATCCTGTCTCTCGCGAAGCTGATAAGGAAAGGACTTTTGGCCTTGCTTTCTTTGATGACCTTAGCTCACTGGAAGGATGGAGCAAAAGTCATCAAACCCATATTAATATTTTTGGGGGGTTTTTAAAGTACGCGAAGTCGCTGGACAACAATATCAGCCTGCGTCTATTCCACGAAGTATTGGTTCTAGAGCCGGAGCAACAATTGTTCGAATACATTGGGTGCCATGAGAATTCTGGGATGCTGGTTTCTTTGGGCGCTAGCTAGTTAGATTTTCACGAGGTCGACGATGTGGATAGAGTGGGTCGTGCCCTTGTCGCTCAAGAGGGAGTTGAAAGTTTATGTCTGGATATCTCGAGTTAAATAATAATAATAATGTTCGCCGTCCCGCGTGATCAGCATGGATATATTCTTTTTTCGATTTTCCAATAGAGTTTAATATCTCATGCTGGGCATCTCATAGTCCGGAGTCTGATGAATTATGACAACCAAGGACTTGGAAAGTCCGATCATCGGCCGCTTGAACTTCAAACAATGCAAGCTCGAGGTGTGTTCAGTTGCCCGTGTCTGGTCTGTTAAACCTGCACACAAAAAGTGGATATTGTTACAAGTTAGCTTACTGCCGGCATCATATGCAAGCAGGGATATAGAGAGCCACCCCACTTACCAGAGATAAAATCATCTCTTCAAATTGACCTGATTGTGCGCAGGTCTGCTAGATCTTAGACACCTCCCACCTTGTCTAGTTCAGTTACAACCCGCCCCCACTATTCAGTCTAAATACACCGTTGAAGTCTAATCGCGGGTAAGTGGAGAATATCAGAATGGCAGACCGAACACAAGGCCTTTTGCAGGCAGCTAATGATACTGGTAAAGGTGTATAAGGGTGTTTAAGGTCGGGTAAGCGTGTGGAGTTAAGAGAGGTTAACGGACCCTACACGGGCAACCGAACACGCCTCGGAATCCTGGAACCCTGGGCTGTTGTAAGGAAAAGTGTCGAACAAGCCGCCAAAAAACCGCCCCACCCGAAACAATTTACCCATCCACCGGGCCGGCAGAGGCGAAGGAGTGCCTGGAGTGGTTGGCTGGGTCGGCCCGGAGGTTCGCAAGCGGGAACAAAAACGCCACGCCGATAGGCTAGTTGGCAGAAATTCCTTTGTGCGATTGGACTGGATAGAAAACCAAGCCTGGACCCCCCGCATCTCCGCAGCCAAACACTCCTGGTTCGGGCGATCCTCACTTTCGGGATCAAAATGGAGCAGTCCGAATGTTACCGAACGGCTTGTCTATTCTGAGAATGGTGACATGCGATGTGTGCAGAACAAGCCGATCTAGGAGGTAAATAAGCAACCATGGACTCCCCAGCGGGCCAATATTCTGGTCCCCAACAGCTGTCACAAGGATCAAAATAAGTCCTCCCATTATTTCGCGCTATCGTGTGATTTTTCGACCAAAGCGTGAAATAGACAAGTATTGTTGGGGTATCTGGCACCCCACTGTCCCCATCAGCGATCATCACAATGCGCCCTTCTGTGTACGTTTGACTAGAGAGGTTATTCCATTTTCGAAAGGACGTTTCGCCATGCTAATAATGGCCAATTAGTCGCAAACTTGCCTTCGGCCACCGTGATTGAGATTTTAGTGTGCGGAAAGGTTCCGAGAACGGGATGGAAAGGAGGAATGGAACTTCTAAGGGGTACGGTCCACCACGAAATGTCCGTGGGCTCTTCGAGGGAATGTAGTACTCGCTGTCAAGTTTCACACGTTTCTGTGAGTTTGCAACCGATTGAAAATAATCCGAAGCTCTGGGACTCAGGTATTGAGGGAGAGAAGCAATCCACCAAGCCCTGTAAATGTGCCGGCATCATCCATAGCTCCTGAAATAGTGCAACCGAGTTCAAAAAATAACGAGGAGAAGTCCACTCGATAGTGGTTCTCCTTCTCAACAAAACTCTCTTATGTCCTGCATGCACCTCAATTTTCAGGCGCGCTAAAGTTACTTCGGATTATTTCATGCTGGTTTCTCTGTTTATGAAGGGTGTCATCTTTTAGGGCCAACTCTGTTTAAGATTCAACCTCGTTCGTTGGGTCCGCGGGGATGGCTTCGGCAAGGACTTGGCTGGCTCGGGATATTTAACGAGCGACAACGCGGACCTGCAGCGTTTGGCAAACCCAGATCATTTTTGGCTGAGCAAAAAAAATTTCGGAGGGCAAGCACGTTGAACGGGTGTTGAGTTTTAGGTGAGTACCAGTATCAACAAACCCACACCAAACTCAAAGTTGCTTTTTGCCTGAAGGTTCAGAAAAGGGACATAGAAACCGGGGCCTACTCAATTTTTGCTGTAATACTTCATTTAGAGATGGGCTCAAGAGCTCTCTCTTTGCGATCCCGCGGGCTCATATTCGCTTTTACCACTAGGAAGCGATGGAGTATCACATCAACGAGCGTTGGACCCGAATGCACCGTCCGTGGATCAGAAAGGAATGGGCGCGTGTCGAAGAGATGCACCGCGGCGCATAATAATTGCACAGAAACGAGCCAATATTTGGCGGGATGAAACGCGTTGAGATAATGAAAACAATACGCCTTTATTGTATGCTACAAAACATCTTGAAGTAGGAGGCTATCGTAACCTAGACGTCCTCGAATTCTTCGTCGTCTTCGTCTTCATCTGACACTGCTTCTTTCTTCACTTCAGCCTCGAATTTAACTCTCTTGGCAGACGGGCCGTCATCTGCAGAGGCATCAGGTACTGCAGTACCAGTCTGAGGAGCGCTACTGGCTGAGTCCGATTCCAGCTCCCTTTTAAGTGATCCATTGGGGAATGTATCTGCTTTAATACCATCCACTGGCGCTGAGGTTGAGCCGCCGGGAGTAACTCCAACATCTTCGAACTCGTCTTCTTCCTCGTCCGATGACTCCTCGGCAGAGCTCACATCTTCTTTAGCCTCTCTTTCCTTTTCGCGCGCCATTTCAGCGTAATACGCAGCAACCTTATCATCCAGAGCATCGACGTCTGGCTTTTGTTCCTCCTTCACTTCAGATTTGACAGCGAGTGTGTCAACGGCGGTTCCATTGGGTTCGGACTTGATTGGGAGATTGCCAGGTTCTGTTTTAACCGTTGATTGTGTATGCCAAACAGGAAGTGCGTTTTGCTTCTCGAGTGCAGCTTTCCGCGCTGCCTCCTCCGCTTGTTCAGCAGCACTCTTCTCGGCTGAGGAAGTGAGCGACACTTCCAAGGACGCAGCGTCCGTTTTTGATATCCCTCGAACAGCAGCCTGTCGGTTACCGGCGTAGGCCACCCCTGGTCTTGTCGGGTTGGTGTATTGATTTCGTACAACATCGACTTTGTGCTCCCAGGCTGTCTCAAAGTCATTCTCGGGGACGTCAACAGAATCAATCTGCTTGAGCAGCTTTAATATCTTATCCAGCTGCGCCATTAGTTTGCTATTTTTCTCATGACCACTCCGATCAGCACCAGCTCCACCCTCTACCTCATCAGCTCTTTCTAGTGTAGCTCCGCATCGATGGCACTCAAAGCCTTCTGGCCCGATCCGGCTTAGAACTTCCAACTGAGTCCATTCAGCGCCACATCTTATGCAAACGTATTCCTTCCTGTCCGCAGTAGGGGTATATTGCGCTTTAATAATCGAGGTGAGGCGGGAAACCCGATATTTGATAGCGTCTACAACAGGGTAAAGTGGTATATAGTAGTATTCGCGGTTCACCGGGCGAGTTTGACCATCTCGAATCTCAGGCCTTGAATGACTGGATACAACAAACTCAAAGTTAGCTCTAAGATTAGGCAAAGAACTTTTTCATGGAGATATCTCCATACACTGCAATGAGGCGGTCTTCACGCAAACGAGCACAGAGCTTGCGCAGGTCCTTTTGTTGCATTCCAAGAAGATGTGCGAGGTCCTCGGCATGAAGGCTACAAATTTTGTTAGCTAGAAATTCTATAGAACTTCGCGAGATTGAAGGAATCATACACTGAGTGTATGAACAGAGCATCAATCACGAGAATGTGGCGAGTCTCATAGAAAGCGCGCACGACCGTGCGAATAAGGCTGCTCGCGAGATCCATAGCTGCTACTAGGGCGGATATTGCGCCAATCGACAACCTCGAGGAGTTAATATACGTCTGTTCAGTTGCAGCTCGGCGGCCACCGGCGATAGACTGGTTGGCACTCAGGCTCTCCGTTCAAGGGTGCTCTAGCCTATCTAGAAATCATCATTCTTCCCACTCCAAGCAGCGGCAAAGCTGAAAAGGAGTGCGGATAAAAGTAGGACTGTGTTCCCGTAAGTAGCGGGTTTCCGTCCACACTGAACAGGAGGACAGTATCCGCTTGAGAGTGGTTGAAGAGAGCGTGATGTCGCAGCGAAAGATGGGAGGAGGATCAAGAAAATACAGACGCGACCTCGGGAGAGAGGCTTTTGTCTGTTTTGGGTTAGCGTGGTCTGATCGGGAACTGAGCTGACTAACCACCGATTCTGACTGCGGAGCTAAATAATAAAGAGTTAAATTTTATGCGGAGTGCAGAACTTCCCCCCGACTTGCGACAAGAACCCCTCCCTTGAGGAATTGGTAGAATTGAGCTGCTCTATGGGCAGCCTCCCCTTTCTATATCCAAGATGGATACCCACCAGCAGCCTTCAGGCCAAGCTCCTTCAAACAACCCTGCGCCGAATCAGCAGCCGGTTCCCAACCCAGACCGTTCACAGGAACAGGAGCTTCCACAGCCGCGCCCCGAGGGCGGCGCAAAGCGAAATATGGAATCCAATGACACTGGAGGAGGCCGAGGAGGTCGCAAGAATAAGAGAAAAGATTTGGGAAGGAAGGCTTGGAGGTGCTTTTGCTAATTTTTGTTTGAAATGATTCTGTACTACCAAGTTTCCCGCCACTAACTAATCACAAGCCGTCAAACCACAGATAAAAGAGCACGGACGGAAGCCTCCCAGGAATCGAAGCGCCGTAAATTAGAGCGCGGAGAGGGATCGCTACCTATCTATGCTACAGAGTTCTCCAAAGAAGATATTGAAGCAGACCAACGACGCCCAAAAAAGAAAGTCGCTGTAATGCTGGGATATTCAGGTAGTGGGTATAAAGGAATGCAATTGTCAGTTTGAACGTGGTGAAATTTTATTTTCATATTTATTCTAACTTATAATCTACAGGAGCGAGACTGAAAAGACAATTGAAGGTGATTTATTCACTGCTTTCGTCGCAGCAGGGGCAATCTCCAAAGCAAATGCCACAGATCCCAAGAAGTCGTCCCTTGTTCGATGTGCTCGAACAGATAAAGGCGTTCATGCCGCCGGCAATGTTGTCTCGCTAAAGCTCATTGTCGAAGATTCCGATATCGTGCAAAAAATAAATGATCAACTCAGCCCGCAAATTAGGGTATGGGGCCTGGAGATAACAAATAAAAGTTTCAGCAGCTATCATTTATGCGATTCGCGTATTTATGAATATTTAATACCGACGCATTGCTTCCTACCACCGCATCCTAGCACGTCCTTGGGTCAAAAGCTAGTCGAAATCGCCGAAAAAGAGAATGACCTCGAGGGTTATAAGCAAAGGCAAGCGGAGGTCGCTACATATTGGGAAGAAGTTGACGAGAAATATATCCAACCTATACTGGAACGACTGCCCGAAGTAACACGGAACCGTGTGAAACGGGCGCTGATTGTTAAATCCGATACTGGCCCCGTGGACAGCGCTGGTTCCCAAGGTGAACAAAATCAACCAAATCCATCTAAAGAAAAAGATAATGAGCCCACCAGCAACGAGACATCAAACCAAACGAATGAAAATAAGGACACCAGCGCTGAAGACACCGAGACTGTGTCCACCAACGAAGCTATCCGCATGATTCGAGCGGCCTACCTGGATGCGAAGAGGGCATATCGCATACCAAAGGAACGCATGGACCGCGTCAACGCTGCCCTTGAGATGTACGTCGGCACAAGGAATTTCCACAACTACACCATCCAAAAATCTTTCCGCGACGCCTCCGCCAAACGACACATCAAATCCTTTAAAATATCGCGAGATCCATTGATCATCAACGGCACGGAATGGCTGAGTCTTAAAGTCCACGGCCAGAGTTTCATGATGCATCAGATCCGAAAAATGGTCGCCATGGTTGCCTTGGTGGTGCGCTGTGGTTGTGACATTCAGCGGATCCCAGAAACGTACGGAGATCATAAGATTGCAATCCCCAAAGCGCCGGGGCTAGGCCTGTTGCTCGAACGTCCCATTTTTGATTCATACAATAAAAGAACTGTGGTTGAGTTTGGAAAGAATCCGATAGATTTCTCTAAGTATGAGAAGGAAATTGAAGAGTTCAAACAGCGGGAGATTTACGATAGGATCTTCCGCGAAGAAGAGGAGTCAAACTCGTAAGCTCCCCCTTGTTTTTTTTTTTTTTTTTTTTTTTTTTTTTTTTTTTTTTT